>KB695113.1:0-13657 GCA_000349165.1 Anopheles christyi | reverse complement strand
AAGTAGAGATTCAGTGTGGTAGCGCTCGAGACAGGCAGCACGATAGTTGTACTCACGCCCAGCAACATGCTCAAGAGTGGGTTGTCTAGTATGGAAGCTTCCCACACACACACACACACACACACAAATTGTGGTTTCGTTGGGCGTTTGTATACGATGAGACCAGGGGTTTATGGTTTCATCAAGTGTCGGTTAATGATGCTTGACGGTAAGTAGGTAAGCTGGAGCACGTTGGTTTACCGAGGAAACCAAAATGAGCATTATTGACATCGATCGATCGTCATTTTTGGGAAAGTGTCGATGAAATTGGGTAGGATTGTCAACAAGCGGAAGGGAAATTAATTTTCAACAAATCAGAACGTACTGCTTGTTTCGATTTGCAATCTAGGGA
This sequence comes from Anopheles christyi, assembly GCA_000349165.1. Taxonomy (NCBI): domain Eukaryota; kingdom Metazoa; phylum Arthropoda; class Insecta; order Diptera; family Culicidae; genus Anopheles; species Anopheles christyi. The sequence continues at coordinate 13,266 of KB695113.1, read as the reverse complement.
GAGTGAGGAATTATGTATTTGGTAATTTGCAAATTGAATGGGTGGGCTTGTTTTATAGAGCTGGAAGATAATTCAGGTTAACACGTGTGCTGTGTTTTATCTTAAAATGTGTTTGGGCTGCTGGAGAGCAGAAAGGTTTTTTGATGAAGAAAACGCTCTTTGATAAAATGGAAAATCGATACACAAATTAATCGAATTATAATTATATTTATATTTATATTTCGCCTTTTGCTATCGAAACTGCATCAAAGCCTTCAATAACTCAACCAGTCCTGTCGGTTAACCGTTAAATTAATTCATTTTCGCATAAACTACAATCACGTATCGGTTAAACCGAAGCAAATTCAGTTTGGACACTTGATACACTTCCCCAAAAACAATAACACTAGAGGGAGAGAAAAAAAAAGCATTTTCATACGACACCCAATGCCAATTGGATGCAAATTACCGGCCGTTAATCGAATTCAACCCGACCAAGTAGCATAATCGGATTAAAACACCGCGAAACAACACAACCGCACGCAGGCGGAGAGTATTTAATTTGGAACACCGCGCGAACCATTACCAAATGCAATGCAATTTGCACGGGCTATTTCAAACCTGCTTCCCTGCTCTACCTTTTACCGTGAAATCAAATCATATTTGTCACGAACCGAGGTGGATAAAATTATCACTTTATCGGAATCGCGAAACCTCCGTGAACGGCGGTTGCCCTTTCGTCGCCGATTGGGATTAATTTGTTCAGTTGTGTAAAGTGCACGATGTGAAATGGGTGGGGTGGTAGTAGTCGATGATCGTTCGCTGATCTGTCAATCGGCAGCTCAATTAATGTCGCGTGTAATTAAAATTAAACCGACGGTGTCGAGGGGGACAGTGTCACACTTTAAGTTGATTTAAAGGTAAAGGGGTCAAAATAGAATTTTGCACCTTGTTCACCTGGAATTGAATATTTCATACCCAATTTCAATTGAAAAAAGTACTCCAATGTGCTAGAATACTATGTCACCTACATGACAAGTTGAGCACATTTTACCGTGTTTAAGGTAGAACCATTTAAACGGTCTTGTGTGTGTTTTTTGGTTTCCTTTTCCAATGTTCTACATACTTCATTCAAGATGCGGTAGAACATTTATCAGTACTGGGCAGTAAGTCATTCGATCATACATCTTTCCTCCTCCCAGTTCATGTACCCGTGTAACATTGCACAAAAAAAACCTCAAACCAACTTTGGCCCACCAGATTGACCAACGGGTGAGTTATTGCACGTTCGTCCTTTTCGGATAGTTCCCCAGCGACCATCCAATGAACATCCTCCCGCTTGCACTTGTCTTCATGTCAGTGTAAAGGTTTTGGAAACATTTTTCTCTCTACAACTGACATGTGACTGGTTCACTGGTGATGTTGCGTTGTGCAATCTACGAACAATTGAACATCGTAATTCAATTATTCACCGACAGTGTCTCCTACAGCTAGTTTCCGCTTTTCGATCCCTTTCGATGACTTCAATTCTGCAGTTTTTTTTTGTTGTTGCTGTTGCTCCACTCAGAACAAACGCTTGCTACGCTACGGACATCCACAAAAGACATTTAACATTTGGGATGCTTTATGTCTTTCACTTTCGTTTGTGATTTTTGGTCGGGACTTTGGGAACACTTGATGTCCACTTCAATTTCTACGAGTGTAGTTTCCAAATTCAAAGCGAAAGATGTCTAATACATTGCTGGGGATGGTGTGTGACCACTTCATGCTCCTTTTGCCACTCATGTATTATTATTGATCCCCACAGATATCGATGCTGCGATGCTCTAGTTGGATGCTCCAAAATGGGTTCCTTCTGGCACGGCTGTAGCAGCAAAGGCCAGTGTCATACAATTTATCAAACCGATAAATTTGATTAGTAACCAATTTAAATTGCTCACACTCGTAAAGAATGGACCATATCGGTTTTGTGTCTACGAGAGCCTTTCAATGGCTAGGAACGCACATTATCCATTCGAAACATGGCAACCTTCATTCAGCGAAAGGCAATTCAGCTTCAGCTCGGAAGCTAAGCGTCAGCCTTATGCTAAAGGCTAATTTCGGTATAATTCACCAAAGCGAACGGTTTGCAGGAACGATTCTACTATGGGTGCTAGTGAGCGAACTTGTTAGTCCTCCTAGGTAGAGGATCACATATTTTCTTTATTACCCTGTCTCGCTGGTGTCGTACGTAATTTTGTGCGTGAACCGTAACGCCATTCTGTTCAGGCTCTTGCCTCATATCAGATGTTCCAGTGGACGATTGACCGCAAGAGTGCAACGTTGCAACTTGATGCAAGCATTGAAAACCAGTTGGAAACGGAGCCTGAATGTATCGAATGTAGTAGAAAATGGGAAATTCAAATAAGAAGGATGCTGCTGGCACAATACCAGTGTCATTTTGAATAACGAAGCATCGAGTCTAGGCTAAACCGAATCGAAATCCAAAGATATGAATTCTAGGAGAAATAGCAATATTTGGTTTTTATTTTCACCTTCAAATATGCTTTGGAAATTTGAAAACATGATCTTCTCTATATCGCCCTCAATTTCAGAATTTGACATTTATCTGTCATATAATTTTGACAGCTTCTGTTACACGGGTTGTTAATTGTAACTCAACCACTACACCATAAAGATTTGCATCGCTTGTAAATAAAGCCAAAACTGCGCCAGCAATTAGACCTTTATCGTCAATTTAAGGCCATGAATTATTTGCTACCCACTAACAGACAGCACAACCCGGGCATAGTTAAGCAAACATACCGCACCAACCGAACACCTCAATCAACACCTCCACGCTTCGTTACGCTTTTGCTGCATTTGTGCACTATTTTTCTCCAGCAGCCCATTTCCATGTCTCTCTCTCTCTCTCGCTTTCTCGTTTCCCTCAAGCACGAAGCGTACTGTACATCATACGCTTTTTGCCGCTCGGCAATAGACTGGGGGACCTTCCTACCGCCCCCTGGGAGGGAGGATATCAGTACCCTAGCATAATCCGCCAACGTGATGCTACCCTTCACATCACTAACCGGTGCTGCAATTCAAATCGATCTGCAAGCAAACGGAAATGGTAATGCCCACCTGTACGCCCAAAAGCCAACCCGTCCCACCCCTGAGAGCTGCGCTGCTTGTCCAGTGCCAATTTATGTTCGCCGACACTACCACCACACTACTGTACCGCGTATGTTTGCCCGCAGGGGTATTATCAATATTTCGATGAAATTTTATTGGCTGTACGTTTGGAATAAATTTGTACTGCTTTGCAATGCTAATGGTTGCTGTCCGGTGTTAATGACTGGAGTGAGGCAGCAGGGGCAGCTAACAGAGAGGGACACGACACATTGTACAGCATACAGTGGTTGTGGTTTTTGTGGCTGACAAACTTCGGTCGACGCAGAACGGAACTATTCGGTGTGAAACTAGCGTGTCTGAAAGTTTGCACCAACGATTTACGCGGGTTTTAAATCGTGTTGAATTTGCGGGAGTCTGTTGGGACAGCAACTTCAAACCAAAAATAATAAAAAAAAGCCTGGGAGATCAGATGGCGTATTAGCAACAAAGATGATATGTCGTCTCCCACATTTATGCATTGTACGATGAGTTCTTGCCCGATTCTCGCATTGATAAAGACATTGCCTTTTGCTCCCAGAGGCTGTTGACGGTGTGCTGTCGTTAGAATTCGCTCTCAGAAGCACTCTTCGCGTCAGCCCATTTCTTAATTGCTGAATCGTCCGGGGCGTGGGGAGACGACGTCTAAGCAGCAGGGAAGCAGTTATCATAAATTTAATATCGGTAAGCGGTCCTCCACCGTTAGTGCAGTCCGAGAGACCAAAAGGACCACCGCTCTGCGGGTTTAGTATCGTTTGCAGACCCTGCAGGCGCAAGCTGTTACGATAACGGAGCTAACGTATCTCGCTTTTAGTGAACCTTTTGGCAAACATCGCATCGCAGAGCACGCATCGCATCTCAAAGCCACGGAACACCACGAAATTCCCGATCATCGGAAATACGGCGTGTTCCGTGCTCTGTGGCGTTCAATTAAATTTTACAGCTCTCCAGTCGAAGTCGTTCCGATTTTCGAGCAAGGATGCAGCTTTAGCGACCGTGGTGCTGCTGTACGATGGTTAGCCTACCTTTCAGGCGTGGGACTTTTAGCATTTGCGGGAAAGGGGTTTATGCGACACAGCGTTTCATAACTTGAACCTAACACACACTCACACATAAACCAGGCGATATGCTTTCAAATCTTAATTCACGTTCCACTTTCCTGGTCTCTCTTTTTGTGCACACAGCGTGGGCATTGGACGGGCACACTTTGAGAAGCAACCGCCAAGCAATCTGCGAAAGTCCAACTTCTTCCACTTCGTGGTCGCCCTGTACGATCGTGCCGGTCAGCCCATCGAAATCGAGCGGACCGCTTTCATCGGCTTCATCGAGAAGGATCAGGTAAGCAGTACTGGTGGTCGTGGTGGTACGATTGTCAACCCAAGACGCGCAACAGTCCCCACGCCGTGTCGGTATGAGCGTCCTTGTGTTCTCCCGGTGCATCCCACTAACAAACGTTTCGATTGTGTGCTTCTTTACCCAAACGCAGGAACCGGACGGCCAGAAGACGAACAACGGCATCCAGTACCGGTTGCAGCTGCTGTACGCTAATGGTAAGTAGCCCGGAAGTACTCGCTCGGCCCATAACAACATTCCAGTATTTCCGTGTTCCCAAAGGAGACCGCTCCCGAATGTAGGTAAAGTTTTAATTAGCCCGAACTCGGGCTCGCTTAACGATCGTCCAGGATGTGTGTGTGTGTGTGTGGGAGTTGGTGAGAAGGGAGGATGTGTCATGTGCAAACAGGACATGGTGCATAATTTATGCAAATGGTGCCCATCGAGCTGGATTCCTGTTCGCCCTACCTTCGGAATCTTTGAACGTTGCTTTTCAGTGTGGCGCAACAAATTAGCATATGTTTTAGCACACCTGGTGGAAATGCTGCTGTTTATAATCATTTACTTCGGCATCTAGTGCAGTGTAGCAATCCAACAAAAAAGAAGGAGATTTTTTGAGAGGAAGTAACAATAAAAAAAACCCAAAGCATAACGAACAATTTCGGAGACAAGCAGAGCACAAAACAAACGCGTACCATAAGCTGTACTGCAATCTCGACACTCTCGAATCGAGATGATCCTACAGAATAGAGTGAACACTGATACGCTTGGTTTAGCATAATTGCATAATTCATGTGATTTCCGAGTCGCATTCAGGTTGAGTTTTTTGGAGCGTTTGTTTGCACATTGTTAACGTGACGGTAGTGGGATGCAATGAAAAAAGTGTGCAGAAAAATGTAAGCGCGTGCGAAGCTCGTGTTTATCGGTGCATTTTTCAAGCGGAGAAGGTTTGGCGCTTTTTCCAGTGAATGTCCCCGAGCGATACAGTCCTCTCAGGAGAATGTAGGTTGCAGTTGTACGGAGCTAAAAATTTGCAGTCAGTGGAGAATCGTGCGATCTAGTTTTAATAAGCTCTTAAATAAGATAATTTTAAGCTGTAGCATAAGCGGACTAGCTTGCTTGTTGCGACATACACAGGGAGCATTAAATAAAGCACGGATTATTTAACCATTATTATGCACCATCCGCCATTGGTAAGCCCGCTGAATGTGTCCACCGGTTGACGGTTGTTTATGTGACGGCTATAAAAGGCTAACGTGAATCCGTTTACCCATTTTTCATAATTGTATTCCGTTGCTGGTAAAGATAAACCAACCAATCATTCCCCAGGGCTATTGTTTTTAGTTCAATATCTGCACAGCAGGGAAGCCAGAAACAAATGACCAATGGCTATTTTACGTTGGTCTCTCACATTGCAACTTACAGTAAGCGGAAAGTGCTTTTCCGAAGCCAAAGAGGAGTGGTTTTTGTTTTTATAATAAATCAAACAAACAATTACGTCTACGGTGCACACCAAATCCCTGGAAAACCTGCAATCCAAAGTGTTCATAAGTGTCCGAGAGTGTCCTCGGGCATGAAACCTCAAGAAAACACTCTTTCCTTCACGGTGCCGCGGTTGTGATCGTGTATGGTCAACTTTGGGTTGGTTGAAGAAACCAAATTGAATCACCCACTCCAGTTGGAAAGTATGCAAACTTCAGGAGCGCCTTTTTCTTCCCTCTTGGTGGTTTTATGGACCTGGAAGAACAAGAGAAGGGAAGTTTGGAAATTGAGAAACAGGGAACCCGACGCACGCACGACAAACAAATAAGATTTTGAACTCACCCTTAGAACAATGGTGGGCACACACACGCACACAACACCTACATAAACACTGGTCCCAAGCATGGTCAAACTTTGCCGTCCATCGGGAAGGAGCAACTTTTTTATCTCCTTAATTTATCCAATTAAAATTAAGTGTTTTGATTCGGCCAGCGTCAAAGCGTTCGAGCTAGAGAATTCACACGAAGAAGGATTCCTATGGGACGTGTGAGCGTGTGTGTGTGTGAGTGGTCAGTAGTAGCATTTGAATAGCCACCACGAAGTCATTCCTGGAGAATGTGGACACTAGATTTAGATTTTCCTGGTTTATGGCATTTTCAATTATTGAACAGCACTAAACTAAATCTTATTACATCGCTGGAAAACTCCGTTGGAAGGTCCGGAGGGTTGGAAGTAGCTCCCGCAACTGCTACAGTAGTGTTATTAAATTTGGAATCACTTTATAGTGGCTGGAACATAGGATAGCTTCCAATTCCTGGGCAGAACGAAAATCGTATCGAACCTCAGGATTTTGATTATTTTCTAGCATTCTTATTGTGTTTAAGCATGGTTTCCTTACGATTTCTTCTCATTCTAACTTTCCAGGTGCTCGTCAGGAACAGGATATCTTCGTGCGACTGATCGACTCGGTAACAAAACAGGTGAGTGCACAGCATACTTAGACCACAATAGCGTACTAACGTCAAGTCTGCGGTGGTCGTATGGAGGAGTATATTGCCATGTGTTAACTTCGCAGTGTGCTCAGCTCAGCTTGTTGTGTGCTTTAGGAACTAAAATAAAACGTCCTGTAGTTGCAACGTGAACGAGGTGATTTAGAAAAATTCAGAACCATCTCCGCTCCATAAAACTGTCAGCAGGGAAAGAAACGACCTGCGGTGAATAATTGAAACAGACAGCTCGCTCCATCCAATTCCGATAACAATTGCAAAACCTACCATAAATGACCGGTACAGTGCACAAACTGCAAATGCATTCGAAAGAATATTCTACTTTGCACTTTCTCTCCACTTCAATACTTAATGCTCGAATGGCTACTGTTGGTTTGGTTCTTCCCGAACCGTGCTGCCTGGTCTGCCTACCTATCCGGAGAAAGTCAATTATTTACACTGTTTCTAAACAATTTACTTCTGCTCGCAAAAGGTCAGCTCGGCCAGAACAAGACTATCAATTTCCCGATTTCCGTACCGAGATCCATTTTAGCAATATCAAAACTAACAACTTCATCCCAATCAGCCCGATCCTGCGAGCTGTTGTTAGCTGCCCCAGGACGGAGGTACTTCCTGACGTTTCACTGGTGCGTGCGAGACTATCTATCATTCACATGCCGCACACCCTACCTCGACAACATTCCACTAACGACTTCTCGGGTTGAAACCCCATTCCCGGAGAACGCGGCAATGTGTTTGACATTTGTACCCGGAGGGTTAAGAAAAACTGTCGATCCTCTGGGTTGCTTGGGCAATGCAGCATATATAGCCGGTTGCCCATATGTCAGGCCCGGAGCTTGGGCGACGACCGAAGCAAGCGACAGTTGTTGTATTTCGGTGGCAGGGTGTTATGGTGTGTTTCGGTAGTGAATCAAATCAAAAATTAACGCCTCATTTGATACAATTCGTAGAGCGCGAAAAAGGACGACAACACTCTTACATTTTAACGGGGAGGGAAAACTCTACATGCGTAGTAACTCGCCCAAATGTAGGGAGTAGGGTTCGTCGTTTGTTACCTTTCCGTGTGTCAAGTGCTTTCCGGGGCGACACAATGGATGTTTTGATTGGAATGCACTTTGCAGTGAGCTGGTGTGCGGAGTGAGATCGACCCGAAGTTCATTATATTCGCCGTACGCTTTCTTAATGAAGTCGACAATCGGCAAATGATAAATGTTGTCCGAAGAGGGAAGGGTTTCGGTGCAAGCTTGACAGTTGTCGTTAGTGTGATACGTGGTGATTGTGCTCTGGTACACGACTGTCCATATGGCAGTACAATTGAGGCCAGCAGTAAGGGAGCATTCGCTAATTTTGTGTGGCCGTTCGAGTGACAGATTTTGCGTGAATATGGTCTAAGTCATAAATCATTACTACGATGGTTTTTGAATGCAAGTGAATGAACTCTTCTATTTTGAAAGTAAAGGGTTTTCCAATTTGAATCTTCATTACTTGAAATACTGAAGCACATAGTAAGATGCAATTTTTAAATATATTCTTAGTCATCAATAAGCCCTTACTAACCAACCAACATGTCGTTGTACAATCCTCCAAAAAAACAACAAACATCTTGTCCTACATCTTCCATCAACATTGTCTACCCTTGAAACAAGTAACCCCTCGTAATTGCATCCAGCAGCTAATCCAGCGTAAACCAAAACATCCATTACGACTGGGCGACCTTTTCTTGCATCCTGTTAAGCTTCAAAAAGCCCAGCACAACCGTCCAAAATCCCTCCCATATGTAGGAAAATTGATACCACCACCGTGAATGTCCCACACACTGAGCAGGGTGGTGCATAATCGAACATCTGTAAATCAATTAAACTCTACTTACCGAACCGAACGAGGCCATGTAATGGTGGCTCTTTTACCGAAGTAGCCAGTAAATCCATACTAAGAAGAAAAACTTGTAACAAAAAAAAACGACCTCCTGCAAAGCACCTAAAGAAGGTGGAACGTGAAGGGCAATCGGGCAACCGTTTTTCTAACACCTATAGAGCCGAATATTTATGAAGCTCATCATCATCGGCCTACCTTCAAGGTACGGGGTTTTGGTGAGACTGTTCGTTTTTTTTTTCTTTTTTGGAAGATCCGAAAAACAAATCCAAGCTGTCCTAAAATCTATTAGCCCCGGCTTACAACCACTGATCCGGCGGCTAATCCAGCCCTGGATAACTACCGAGCTCGCAGTGACCGGTTTTTAATGGGTTGCGTAGCGTAGGGAGCAGGCAACACTGGTGCAGCAGACAATCTGTCGTGCGGTCTGCCTACCTTTCAGGGGTGAAGGCGAAAGATGATACTGCTCTAGCTTCCGGTCTCGAGTTTGGATGAGCTGGAAATTATGACAGGTTTCGAAATTTTCGTTTTGAAAAGAAATATTGAGATAAAAAGAGAGGGATAGAGTGTGTGTGAAATAGAGCGATGAGACTGATGGAAATGTAACACCAGACTGAACGGCGGCGAGGACCAGGTCGGGGGAATAATAAATTGGGATCTAATCTTCTCTTCTAGCAGCAGAAGGGAAGGCTGCCGCCGGTTAAAAACAGGGAAGTTCTTCAGCAAAGGACGATCGCCTGAAGGGATTCTTGATAAAGTGTTTCAGATAAAGCGGAGTAGTAGTGAGTGGAGGGATGGTACGTGTGGGCTACCGAATCTAGCGGACTAATTTTGAGGGACTTCCTCAAGGATTCGACCTTGAGGTTGGTCATCAACAACTCACCCCAGCTTGATGGAATGCCTTTTGCAGAAGTAAGACAATGAAGCAAACACAAAATTGTAATTGGAATTAATGATCCAACTGGTGAGGCTGGTCGCGATTCGTACCCACTACACGCGACAGGTCCATAATGTGCCTAACGAGCACACTCGAGCATTCATTTTTCCACCGATACGATGCGAATGGTTTTCGGAGTAAAAACTTACAGTTTTATTCCTCTCTCTCTCTCTCTCTCTCTCTCTCTCTCTCTTTCTCACTCTTTGCTCTCGACATCAAATGAGCAACCATCATCACCCCTCACAGCCGATTGCAGGCCAATTCGCAGGCGTAAATGTAGCGCAACAGCAAGGGCGATACTGCAACGAAATGATATAATTTAATAGGATATTCGATACCGCACCGAATTGTGCGGACGCGCAACCCTGTGTGCGACGCTATCGGCTCGGTGCATCATCAACTGGTAAAATGGTAATTTGATTCACCCCTTCGTGGTGCCATTGCCGAGGGGTTACATTTGGCAGCAGGGATGCTTTTACACCAGGACAAAAAAGGGGAAATGAACAATTGCACTTGAATGTGCTAAACGCGAAAAACAAACGTACCGGCTGTACCAAACACACTCAGATCAAAACGCTCCAGTTGTCCAACATTACAGAAGCAGAAATCAAACTAAAAGAAAAAAATCCAATTCACCTCTCTAAAACATACAATCCGTTCCGAATATACCCACAAGCGGGTTTGATGCTTATCGCCGTATTTGAATCACCTTCATACGCTCGGAGTACGCGTGTATGTATTCTGCCCCCTTCCTCGAATGTCACCTTATCGCCAATACTTTATCGTAGTGTGTTTGGTTTTTTATTTCTAAAGTTTAATCCGACACTTTGGCCGGTGCACGTCCAGGCACGTGGATGCTTTTGTGTGGGTCAAATTTTTTAAAACGATTGGGCGTTTCCGTTAAAAAGTGTTTTTCCTCCTCCCAATAGACCGTTGGTGAAGGTGTTTCAACACGTTAGGAAGTACTTCGTGGCAAACACTCATGTCTAATCGTTTCGATAAATGGATAAAGATTTTGGAAGCTGAACAGCACGCTCTCACGATGATTAGATTGCGTGTTAAGCTGTTTTAGCTACCAGTTGGTAAGGAGGGCGAAGGGGTGGTCGGGAGACTATACTATTTAAATTGGACATGTGTTCTATAGGAACGTGTCCGGTATTTAGTTTAAGGTGTCATCGCCTGTCATGAGATAGTTTGTTGCACAACGGTGTTATAAGCGTGTAAGACGACAAAAGCCTGCATTTATGATTTATTTGCTCGTCAAACATTCATAAGATCCGATTACCTCTGGAAGATACTCTGGAACTTGAGGATCTCAATAAATTAATCTTCCAAACTACCTCACTTCATTGATCCAAACAGTTTGATTCATCCCGTCATCAATAAAAATCGCGGTCAATCGGTAAATGCCTGTAACGGACCTCTCTCGGACCAAGCCGAAACGTAAAAACTCCACAGAAAACACTGACAACAAACAAAAAAAACAGACAATCCTCACCTCAGGGGACGACAAAACTGTAACAAAGTGGATGAGAAGCACCAGTGGCACCAGACAAAAGAGTAAAAATAAAAACAACACACCTTGATGATGATCCCTGTGTGCCGGAAGGCTAAACGGAAGGACGTGATGTTTCGCCTGATTTTTTTTTTATATTTTTGATTTTTGGGGTTTCGTTTTCATAGTACGGGACTGCAAGCTGCTTTATAATGCATGCCGCGCCCTTATGTTTGTAAGTAAGCCCCGTCAGCATCCATTCCGTTATCGGTGGCCAGCCGTGCCGTGCCGGTTGCGACATTTCAACTGGGCCAAATACCAGAAATCATCCATCGTATTTGATCCACCGCCCTTTTGCGTTCGGTTTGGCTTGTGGTGGTGCGGTGGGAGGACGGGTTTCGGCAGTTTTTCATCATTCCATAACGGCATTTTTCCAGCCGGTAAATGCTTGCTGCTCTTTTCGACCGGTGTCAAACCGTTTTCGGGGGGAGGAATTGCTTTTGTTTTTTAGTTGTTGCTCGGCTAATGTTTCGCTTTTCAACCTGGACCTGGCTTCTCGTGCCTTGATTTTGTGTGTTTCACTTTGCTTTTTGGGTAGAGTATGATACGACGGATCATTCTTTCGCTCAGTGATAACTACCAGCGGGAATCTGCTCCAGTAGAAGGCTGCTGATCCAGCAACGTGTATCAACTGAAAGCGAAAAATAAACGAACGACTCCAACGGAATCGAAAACTGTAGATGCGAATTGTGGAGAAAATAAAAACACATAAAAACATTGAACGGGTTAAATCACGGTTGCTTATGTTTTTTTTTTTTTTTGCAGTAGTGGGTCAAAGCGGAAGCGTTTCACGGTGAATAAGAGTGCACTTGGGTATGGTTTAAATATTTATCTGGTTGTTAAGTACCGGACGGTAAACGTGGAAGATCGGCGTTGCTCTTTCAATTTAGGCTAGATAACAACAACCAACAATGACAACAAAAAGGAAGAAAATGGGAAACACATTCCTCACAAACGTTAGAAAAATTAATAATTTGTAAATGAAACATAAAAAAGTTAATACATCTAGTATCGAGTGTTAAGGTAATAAATGATGATAGACAAAGTAACAACATAAAAACAAAATTATCAAATAACTGATCAAAATCTTTAAAATACGGCAAAAAAAGAGAAAAATACAAATTAAATAAGGAAGAATTGTTTATAATCACATGTAACTAGAGTAAAATAATTAAAATCAATATTTTTCTACTTTTGGTATTGAAATGAAAAAAAGGTAGCAATTCATTTATTTTGCGGAAAATCATTATTTTATATTAACAGGCAACCGTAGCGTAGAAAAAAAGACTTGCTGTTTCGTGTTTCAACATTCGAGTGATTTAATCTGCTTCTAAATTCAATAACAAACCACACACAAACCAACAAACGATCTAAATTGACACAAATTAACACGTTGCTCACACAAATCACCGTCAATTCACCTGTTAATTTTTGCAAACGACACACGTAAACCGCCAAACCAAACCCCGAACCACATCGAACCGGGTACACTAAAGATGGTAAAAAGAATAATAAAGACCAGACCAGTGTAACAACAGAGTGAAATAAAGTTGTTGGAACGTGTGTTGCAATGTCAGTGGAAAAATGCTTTTCTCTTTTTTATTTCCAACTGCATCGTTTGCATATGCGAAGTGTGTGTATTTGTGAAAAGCACCATAAAAAGTTGGGCCTCTTTTATATGGTTGTGTTTTTACGCTGTACCGATTGTGGAGCTATTTCGTTTCGCCCTCCGTACCCCTGCCAGTGCTGCTATCAGCAGCACAGATCAGTCGTTTCTCTTTTTGGTGTCCTGGTTAAACTTCCTGTTAAAATTTTCAGTTAAAGCCTGATGCTGTACGCCTTTCCTGTGTGTGTGTTTTTTTTTTTGTTTTGTTTGGTTGCTTCCCCACGCGCACGTTGTTGTTGTTTACAATTCAAATCATTCTCTTGGGGGAACCGTTTATCCGTTCGCT
>KB695102.1:0-11963 GCA_000349165.1 Anopheles christyi | reverse complement strand
TCGCTGCAGAAGAAGCTCGACGAGGAACGACATAAATGCGAAGACATTAACCGCCAGTACCTCGAAACGAAAGAGCAAGTCGCAAAGCTGGAGGCAAACTGCACCCAGCTGTCGACGAAATTGATCGACGATTGTAGCCAGCTTCCCAACCTGCAACAACAGCTTGTTACGAAAGAGTCTGAGCTGGAGAATCTGAAGGCACAACTCGAAAAGAAAGAGGAAGAGTTTAAAATGTGTTACAAAGATTGCGAAATATTTACAGTAAAGCTGCGCGGAGCACGCAAGAAGCTTTCAGAGAAGGAAGAAGAATGGGCTAAGGAGCGAGCATCCATGAAGAAACAGGTGCTGAATACGAAAAAGGAGTTACAGGAAAAGCTGCACGAGTCCAGAATCGAGTTCCAAAATAAAATGGACAAGATGAAGAATCATATGGTAAGTAGTTTAAACCGTTCTCTTACAACATTGACCTCATATTTTAGCTCACTGAGGCGGGGCATACAAGACACGACACTCATTGTGACTAGGATTTTAAGATTTATTGGTTTTATGGGAAATGATACATCACAACATCTGACGCAACATAATTTAGCATGCATGCCCATCCCCAGACGGTCCATTTTGGTTGTTACACACTTTTTTTTTATCTTATTCCATACATTATTGGTATCTTCGTCAAACAAGTGGCAAAGGTGTAATCCTGACTTTGTGGTGTCCGCTCTTCTCTAATTGCAGCATTCGGGCCGATCCGGATGGTCTTGGTTCAGGGTCACCTCAATCGTATTGATTTGCGTGGCGCTGGTTGCCACCGTTTCCTCATCATTGGATCGATTCCAAATTTTACTCAAACCCAAACAGCCTCCATTCTTTTAGAGCGCTGATATCGCGCGTATATATTTTGATGCACTGTGAATAATAACAGATATTCGCGCATACTATTTATAAACTTTTTGTTTTATTCCTCGTTCAATAAAATTGACCTCTCTTAATTTGAAATCAGGTTTCTGTTTTATTATATAACCTTTGCATTTGTGTTGATCGCCCTCCTAAGGCACATATAGTTGTGTTACTGGCTTTACGAAGACATGGGTCGTGTTCTAAATCTACCCCAAAACAATTGGAATTTTTTTAAATTTAGTTTGCACCATGTGATGTGTCGTCCAAATTTGAAATAATGGTGAACCACTATCAGAAAACTGAATGCGACCCGCGATGGATTTTGTGTTCTCTCTTCTCCCTCCCAATTTCAGGTAAAGCTACACGAAGACATAAAAACAAAGCTAGAATCCGACAAACAAGTACTTTCATCAACCGGCGAAGGCTATCGAAGAAAGGTACGTGCAAACAGCTGCTATTTCTCACGTTTTGAATCATCAACCAATTCTAACGTACTGTTTTATTTTATTCTTCATTACAGATTGAAACCCTGGAAACACGCTGCACCATGTTGCAGCAGCAGCTGGCCGAAATGAATGAACGCAATCTGGAAACGCGAAAGGAGAACCAACTTTTGCAAATCAAGCTTAAAACGATGGATGAGCATGGTAGCGATCGAAAGTCACTAATGCTACATTCCCAATCCAGCCTTCGTGAGTGATCTTTTTTTTTTGCGACTGCGTTTATCTTGCCTTCGTATAATCGTATCGTGTAAAATTTCTACTCGTAGGATCTAATCTGCAGATGGAGGATGAGGTAGGAGAACTGTTCGATAACAGGTATCTGACGGAGTTGAAAAATGGCCGCTGTACACCGCCCGGCCCGATGCATGGTGACCACGATCGGTTCTCAGAGCTGTCCCAGCGAAATTCGAAGCTTCTGCCGCACCTCCGCACCAACTACATGGCACTCGCACCCGACTGTATACCACCGCAGGATGATACTGGGGTAAGGTTATACTTCATTTCCGCTCTATCACTTACTTTGTGCTTCCGTGCTCTGGCTCACCGTGTCCTACCGTCTTGTGTGTCTAAATGTGTGTGTTAATATGTTAATATAATGTATAGGATAACATTTCGACTACGTTCGACGACAGCTCAACCGGACTAATTTCGCGCCGAAAGGTTAGCGGCATCACCTCGTACAAGCGACCCGGCCCACCGACGCCGAGCAAACGGGCAGGTCGGCTTTCGCTCAACGGTGGGCTCCTGTTGGGCAACAGCACATCCGAGGTGCAATACCGTGATGCGTTGCGGGACACAAACGCGAATGCTGCCGTTACAGTGGACGACTCGGCCACCCGGACCGGTCGCACGAAAACGCCTGGCAAGTTTAAGCAAATGATAAGTGCAGCCGGCCTGCTGAGCAACTTGCAACCCCGCGATGAGGTAAATAATAGCAAGAAAAAATTCTTTCCATACTATCTTTGAAGAGAGGGAAATAAACAGAAGCTGGTGGAGACGAGAATGGAAACAGGAAACGTGTGTTCCAAGCATCTAGAAAAAAATGCCCTTTCGGTCCCCAAGCTCGTTTAAATGGCATGAGAAACGTAGCAAACGTATTGAAGTTGTGTGTAACTTTATGGAATGTGAGTGTAGCGTAGAATCGCCATGAGAGTGTTAGTATTACTAAGAGGCAAACAACAATTGCATGCACATTCCTTAACTGTAAAGATGTTTCATATAGAACAAGCAGATAACTTGTACTTGATTTTTTAACAATCCATAGATACATCGGTCTTTTTATATAGAAAGTAGACTGTTGAGTGTATTTTACCCTATGTGCACTTGTTCTAGTTAGTAAGCAGAATTGTGTATGTTTGTTTGTGTGAGTTTTAAGTGTTCCTGTGACGACTGTGGTATTGAACCAGTCGTCCCCTAGTGCACTACCGTATGTACATTCCCAAAACAACTTTGTTTCGATTTGTAATTTTCAGAACACCTCACCGAGGAAGAGACCCAGCTGGTTTAACATAGGCAAAAAGTATTGAGTGTGAACCGAGAACCCCCCTTCACAACGGGTGCAATTTCGACATTCCGTCGTTTCGATTCTGCTGTACTAGTTGGAACAAAAACACAATTGTATATCTATGGTCAAACGTTTAGCACACAGCATCTACGGAACGGAATTGTGTAGAATGGGTATATTGATTTTACTTTTAAAATGAGAAAATTATAAAGTTAAAGAGTAAAGGTTAAGTTTTAATTATTATCGCAATATCATTGTCCATAGATTTATTAGTTTAAGTACTTTTATAATGGTGATTTAAAAAAAACCGCACGTGAGATTGTAAAGACTTGTATATTTTTCAACGACGTTTATTCAGCTCATTTTATGATTTTATTTAATGATATTGGGATGATGTGAATCTTATTATACCCGTAAGCCCATAAAATTAACGAACACAGTTTCGGGTTTAGTGATCCAACTATACAATGCGTTTTGTTTTTATTCGTTTCATTGCATACTTTCATCTCTCGCACCTTCCAATTCTTCCCCATCCTACCTCAGGAGTCCGACTCCTAACTAGGCTGAACAAGCACGCGCGCCTCCTCGACCTACGATGACTGTATTTCTTCCTTCCTCTTATTAATTAGGATTAATTGCCATTGCATCGGCTCGGAGAGCAGTACAATTAATGTCCCTCTCCGGAAAAAATAGATTAACTCCTGGTACATACCGAGAAGAAGGGGGAGAGGGAGGGAGAGATTATACTATAAATCGGGTTTCGTCGTAACACGCTCTCCTCCGTAATAAAAAAAAAAACAAGAGAAATACATAGTCGTATTGTATAATTTAAATCTATACATAATCAACGTTTGCAGTCGTGATTAACAGAAAACGAAACGCAACACAACTTCGTACTTCTTCTTAGTCTCGATACCACAACAACAAAAAACCCTAAACTCAAAACAACATATGAACACATACACACATACGAAAGAAATGCTTTCAATAAAAAACGAAATAAGAGCAAAAACATAATTAAAGAAATGCTAAGGAATGCCAAAGTCTCACCGCACCGACTCCTCCCCATTTCAGGGAGTTTAGATACAATGTTAATGTTTATGTGTATGTGCCAATCGACCATCGATTGTCGAGAATCCGGGAATCTTAGAATGCGAGCAAAATCTTTCGTCATGGAAAGAGCAAAGCGAGGGAAACGTCGCACGAGAAACAGACAGAAAAAAAAGCACTCACACAAGCGTGATTAAATGACTACCCATGCAGTATCCTCCTTCTGACTACAGATATTTTCTAGCCCATTTCTCTCCTATCTCTTGATTTTGTGTTCCTTCAACCGGGTTTAGCGAAATATCGTAATATAACATCCACACCGATGATTCGAATGATTTTTGTCTTCCGCTTGTTTGTGGGTTTGGTTTTGCTTCTCCCTGTTTTTCTTTCTTTCTATCTGGCTTTGCGCACTACAATATTCGATAACATATATACTTTTCAGCTTTTACTACTTTGTGGGAAAGGAAACGACCAATGAAGGAAGGGGAAGTGGATTTATGACGAGGTTATGAGGGAGGATAGTATTTGTATCTCAATAGCAACAATAAGTATGTAAATCTGATGTTTGACTCCCTCCTAGTTCACTGCTTGATCCAAATTTTTACTTCACCTGTATAATATAGCTATCTGTGTCGATTTCCCGGATCCTAGGAATTTGCTCTCTGCCATTTTCAATTTCCATTTTTGTCTAAAGAAACCTTCTATAATAACGTTCTTCGTACTATTTTTCTGCCAAACGTAAAGTTTCAATTCTAAACAATTCTTTTAACTCCTGTGTGTATATATATATATATATATATATATAAATATATATATATATTTATATTTATATATTTATATATATATATATATGCGCATACATATATATAGAGCTTTTCTTGTTAAGGATTATGTGTATATGTAGTATATACATATTCAGCTAGAGACATGCGCGACTTTACAACACACACGCGCCTATAGCCCTACATACATATATAAGCGTTTTCCAGTAATATATGTTTGTATATATTTGTATATATTATATATGCTGAGTTTCACGAACGATGTGTGTGTTTCTGTGTGTACGTGTGAATGGAACGTGTGAGCGATTATCCCACTTCTTTTCCCCTTACAAGAGAACACACACACCCAATAAGCACACCACTGTTGCTGCTGCACGGGTGCGTGAATTCATATAATATAGGTGCCTACAAATGCGCCATTCCCCTACTAACTGTCTAGACCATTCTATTCTAACCGCACGGGTGTGTTTGTTTACCACGAAAAAGTGTACGCTAATATGGTACCTTTTTTGCCATCCTCGGATGTTTTCCATCTCTCCACCTTTCCTCACTAAATAGTGTATTTATGCTTAATCGGTTCTACACGTGTCTGTTATTGTGTCAGTGTTTTTAGATTTTAAATGTAAAGATCACGCACGTTCGATATCATATTCGACTCATCAACCCTTAAAGTACAGTGTTGCACCGTCTTATACTTTTGCAACAAACGCTTGCTTGGGGTTTCCCTTTGCTGTTTTATAGCCATCCGTCGCAGCTTAATGATGATGATTACGTTTTCCGTTACTTACCACAAAAAAGGGAACATTATATTCTTTTTCTTCCTCCTTTCTCTCTGGTTCATTCGCCCTCTTTTTTTTGCCCTGTTTTAAAACTGCACCCAGTTAGCGTTCGTTTTGCTGGGTGTTGCGGCTGCATCTGCCGTTGTGCTTTGCACCCTAAAACGACACAAAAAAACCTTTGTGATAAAAGCGCTGCTATGTCTATGTGCTTGTGTGGGTGGGTTTTTAAGTGATAAAACAGCGAGTGATTCATCTGGTCATTATCACACACAAATAAAATAAAGGGGAGTTGGGCAACATACCCAGCGGATGTGAACTCGCCCCATTCCGTCTGTCCGGCACCGGTGCCGGCCACCGAAGATGATGAGGCGGGCTGATGGGAGGGTGAACCGGCCTGGGGTGGACTGATCTTGTTGCCGCCCGGTGGTGGTGGTAGCAAACCGCCTGCACCCGTTTTCTTTCCAGTAAGGCGCGACGATGCCTCCGAACCGTCCTTTTTCTAAAATGTCAATGTTTCATTAAGAGTGTCATTCTCCATGCTCCCCACCACTACTTACCGTAATCTTCATGTTAATCTTAATCGTTTCACCCTCCTTGAAGCCAAGATCGAGTTGTTGCTTCGGTTCCACCTTTTCCTTCTCGATCTTCTCCTCGTTCTTCACCCACTTAAAGTGGTCCTGCAGCGCCACGTTCATATCAAACGAGTCGGACCGATCGCCGAAGCCGAGCCCAATAAAAGCGGTCCGCCCGTTACCGTCCTGGATACGCATCACAAAGTACCGCGAACTGTCCGATACGGCCTCGATCGCCACGCCCGGGTAGCTTTCGATTGGGCAGTTCGCAAACAGAGTGCCATTGGATTTGTCCTCCAGCTTCACGCAAAGCGAACGGCCCTTCGCCACCATCCGCAGCCGCCCGGTCCAGATTGGATCTTGCAGGTTCCAGTCCGCCGCCCGGTAGCTCCGGTTGCTCTGGCGTGGTGGAATTTTGTACACAAACACCTCCTGCTTCACCAGCACCACACTCTCGTACTCTGGTTCACCCATTTCGCTTTTCTCTACACTTTCTTTTGGGTGTGTGTATTACTGGAACTCCTTGTTTGCACTACCAAGGAGAATGGCTAAAAAAGCACATGCACATATAGATCAAAACGTAAGTAGTAATCGAAAATTCTTTGTGAACTGTTTTCTTACCCTTTTTCTCTATGTCTGGGAAAACGGAAGTTTACTAGTTTGGTTATTGTTGTTTTTACATGCACAATCGCACACACAAACTTACGCTCTCGCTCTCTCTCTACCCGCCCCGCAAGGATCGGTTGTGGGACGAAAAGTGAGGTTTGGATGGCGTGAAAGAAAGAGTAAATAGAAGATACGAAATAGGGGACGGTGTGGGGAAGGGTTAAGTGCCACCAGGTAAAACGATGAAAGGAGGTTTGGCCCAGTTTTGGTTTGGCGTTGCTACGTCTCCTCTATATTAATGTGCTTTTCACCGTGTTTGCGATCATCAGACGCGCGCGTGTCTGTGCGGTTACACGGTAGGCGAGGGTTTTCACCGTGTTTAACACCGGTGCAAGTAACCGTGAACAAATTTCCCGTTTGTTCCGCGATAGATGTTCTCGCGTTTGCTTCCCTTCTACCGAACGAGTATCACTTTCGCGTTTCGATTGCTTTTATGACGTAAGCAATTTCTCTGGTATCACTCTCCACACAACGAAGATGAAGGGATTTTTGTGCTGCTGCTGTCACTGACGAAAAGTGACATGTTGTTGTTTGGCTGGTGTTTCATTCGTGTGGATGTGTTTGTGTATGTGTGTGACGTCCCAAAGAACAATATCAGACCATAAGATTTTGGTCCTACATACATGGATTCACCAAAATTTTTGTAGGATTGGTTCTCAAACTAAAGTCAGGCAGAATAATGTTTGATTTGCAATTTATCTAAAATCCATTTAGCGTTTACAAATTGAATGACTTTCCACGATTAAACAGATTAGCTGAAATTTCATGCGCCAAGAGTTGCTCTTATTGTAGAAATTAGCAATTTTTTGCGAAATTTCGCTCTATGTCTGTTTACATGGTGACTGTTGCGGTTTTTTTTGTCAAATCTATATATCCTTGACAGTCACGGTTTGCTTTGCTTTTGTTTTATAACCGTGTCGTTTTTTAGCAAAAAGAAAGTTGTCGCGGCTGAATTTTGAGTAAGTCCTGGCTTTACATAAACCTGCATTTATGTAATTCAGACCATAAGGCTGGTGTCAGTGCTCGGTCGTATACAATTTTTTCGTATGACGTTTCAAATGTTTGTAAGGGATTTGACAGATAAAGTCGGATAGCAGTTTTCGTCGTACGGTTAAAATCAACCATTTTTTATTTTTTCGTGCGGAAAAATCGTACACGACTGAGCACTGATACCAGCCTAAGATATAGCAACTTTTCGATGTACGGTATCGTCCGGGACGAAGCGCATTCGTGTATATCCAGTTTTCGCGAATAGAGAATTTATAAGGAAACACCGTTTGTACTACTGTTCCGAGCGCCGAAAAATATGACAGCTCGTACGAAAAAATCGCTGTTGAAAATGAAACCCGTCTAATTACTGTAAGTTTAATAAACCACCGATTTGGTATAATAAACAATTGTTGATTGTGTTAAGTTTTCATTTTTCCGTTCTTAACCAAGAAAGCAATTTGTCAAAGAGTATTATTTATCTGAAGCAAAGCACACATACATGAAAAGCACAGTTCGACAAAATTATGTGTTGCTAAACGGTGAGCAGACGAGGTTTTGTAAACATTGGAAAATAATTTTCTTTCTACTATTGAACAGATTAACGAAAATGGTTTATTGGTTTCCTACTGGGCCGAAGCCAAAGATTGTTGTAGCAAAGTAGCGATGACAAACTGCAGAGAGCACAAACCCTGTCCGCGTTAGAATGTAAACAGCGCACAAGGCAACTGCTGTCAAGCGGCCATTTGTTCACATGCCGTGCAAGAGAGGAACAAAGAAGAGGGGAAAAATGAAAAATGCTTCCAAATAGCCACTCGACAGGCGTCCGTTTTTCTACTGACAGCATAAAATAGTAAAGCATCGTGTGAAAAAGGATAAAAAACCTAGTGTTATAGCTTATTTTACCCTAAATTTCCCCATCTCTATTGTGCAAATGTGTACCGAGTGTCGAATCGTGGTCTAGTGGATTATTATTCTGGGACAAAGCCAAGACTGTCGCCAAGCAGTACGACGGCGTATCAAAAAGGCGGAAAGTGTACGTGTAGCGTTGTTTGTTCTGCCGGTATATTTTATTTTCTGGTTGTGAAATAAATTTTCCGAATACAGCCACACACGCATACCGTAGTGCAAAACGATGTCGCTCGCATACTCTCAGCAGGTAAGGGGCGGGAAACGAATATCAAAAGCAGTATATTCTTATCTATTGCATACTTTTATTTTCTCTCTGATCGAACAGTCACAACAGGGGGCGGGTGGTGGACCGGGTGGAGGTCGTAGTGGCAATCCGCCAAACCGTGGCCAGGGGCCGCCACCGAGCTCAATGCACATCCAGAAGATACTGGACGAGAATGCAGGCCTTATACAGACGATACAGGAGTTTCAGTACGCAGGCAAGTCGAGCGAAAGCATGTCGTACCAAGTGGCGCTACACCGCAACCTCGTCTACCTAGCGAACCTGGCCGATCCGCAGCAGAACGTATCGTCGCTACTGCCGGTGTGTACGGTTTTTTAAATCTCCTTCTCGAGTTCGCTTTTCTACCATCTTCACTGAGCTGCTTCTTTTTTTAGCCTCCACAAATGTTGCACGCAATACAGCAACAGCAACAGCAACAACAACAACAACAGCAACAACAGCAGCAGCAGCAGCAGCAGCAGCAGCCTCCCCCACCATCACACGACGGTAGCATGATGGGGCAGCAAGTTCCGGGACAGCAGCCAGGTGGAATGCCAGGCTATCCGCAACCGGGTCAGGCACCCCAACAGCCGCAACAGCAGCAGGGACAACAACAAGGTCAACCACACGCTAGCAACGGCGTTGTGGTGCCGCCCGGCCAGCAGCACAACCCGCACGGGCCACCGAATCCGTCTGCAGGCGGTATGCAACAACAGCCCGGCCAACAGGCAGGCGTGCCAGCGAACGTGGGTACCGGGCTCGGCCAAAACGCGGTCCCCCCGGGGCCCAATCAGCCAGGCCAAAATGTGGTGATGGGTGGGGGTGGAAGTGGCAATCAGCCGGGTGGTTACCGTGCGCCCGGCACTACGGGTCCAATGCCGCCGGCCTCGAACGCTCCCGTTGTCGGTGGACAGCAGCAACAGCAAGGGCTCGTCAATCAGCAAAATGCAGGCCCAGGTGGTGCAATTCGTGCAACGGGTATTCCTGGCCCACAGGGTGCACAGCAGCAGCAGCAACAACCGACGAGCCAGCCGCTGCCGCCCCAAACGTCTGGCTACCAGCAGCGAGCGTCCTACAATGTGCAGCACTCGCACTATCCGGGTTATCCGCCACCTAACCAGCCACCGTACGGTGCGCAAACTGGGTACTCGCCGTACGGTGGACCACCAAACCAGGTGCAAGGTTACGGGCCGCCGAATGCGGGCACGCCGCAGGGCTACCATCATGCCGGGGTCGTGCCGCCAGCCGGTTCCGCCGGGGGTCAGTTGCCCGCCGCTTCGCCGTACCCGGGCGCCACCTCCGCCGGTCAGCATCCTGGGGCAGGAGGTGGGGCAGCAGCGGCTGGAAGTGGTGCTGGGCCTGGCGGGTATCAGCAAGCCCTGCCACCGGGAGCGCCGAACGCGCAGCCACACGTGGGCTACGGTCCACCAGGGCAACCGCCCGTCCAGTATCCTCCCCAGGGTGGCCCTGGTGGTCCACCACCCCCGCACGGCTATCCTGGGTATCCGGGGACGGGTGCGGGAGGTGGTGCTGGGGCGGCTACCGCAGCCTCCGGTCCAAACGGTCCATACGGGCAACCTGGCGGTCCTGGGCAGCAGCAGGGCGGTCATCCACCGCAAGGCCAGGTTGGTGGCTATCCTGCCCAGTCGCCCGGTTATTCGATGCCACAGCAGCCTCAGTATGCGACTGGTTACCCGGGCAGCGGTCCACCGAACGCAGCAGGACCGATCCCAACTAGCGTTGGTGGAGGCGCGGGTCAACCAGGAACGGGTGGGGCCGGTGGTACCGTTACAGGCCAGGTAGCCGCTTACCCAGGCCAGCAGCAACAACAGCAGCAGCCACAGCAGCAACCACCACAGACGGCTGTCACTGCCGGAGGTGTGGTACCGTCGTCTGCCATACCGGCAACTACGACCTCCTCCTATCCGACTACCAATCCGGGCGGTGTGTCGGCCGGTGCAGGGTCAATGCCACCGGGTGGCTCTTACAACACCCAACCACCGAACGCGCAACAGCAACAGCAGCACGGCCAGCAGCCCGTATCGAGCTACCAGCAGCAACAGCAACCAGCCGGTGCAGTTGTTCCCGGCCAGCAACAGCAGCAGCAGCAACAACAACAGCAGCAACAGCAGGGCGCTCCGGGACCGGGCGGACCGGGTGTTTACCCACCTCATCCGCCCTATCATCAGCAATCGTACGCACCGCTGCCCGTTCCCCAGGGCCAGTATCCGCCAGCCCAGGCCGGTTATGCGCAGTATCCACAGCGTCCGCCCAATACGCAAATGCCGCCCCCTGGTCCGCAAGGTCCCCCGCCGCAAGGTGGCTACGGTTATTACGGTCAACCGCCGCAGTAAAACGGTTGACTTTTTTTCCCCCTGGAAACAAATTCTATCCTGTCGCTCTATATCTCTCCGTATTCTTCCCTGGGTTCTTGGGGATGAGATTTTAGGTTAGTTGGAGTTGTTTAAAATTTAAAAGGAAAGAGTTTTATATTTCCCCTTCTTCGTTTCGTTCTTTCTAGGCGACATTGTGTCTATTTATCTGTCTGCGAATGAATGGCGTTTTTTTACGCCTGGCTAGTTGCTTTTCGAATTAAATAACTTCTGGATAAATTACTAGCTGAATGGAGAAGCATGTCCAATGCCAATGCAGACAGAGGACTATTTAGTTATTTTTTTCATTTAATTTCAGCTCAGCAACCGTTTATGGTTATAATTTAGATTTGGCCACGTAGCTTTGTTTATTTTTTAACAACGCATATTACGATTTAATTAATTGTGACGGTTTATCAGACAGTTCCTTTTTGAAGCATATAAAAAGAAGCATTTCGTTTAATTTGGTTAATTATGAGAAGGAGCCTTTTAAAAGCTTATTTCCGAACCTTTTTTTTTTTGTATTTCTTGAATATATCGATCATTAACACGAATTTTGATCCGGTTTTTACACAGACTCTTATTAGTAGCATTCTGCACAAGATCATTAAGAAATAGGAACCCAAAACCCTGCTTGTATGGAAAAATCAAGGGTGGCCCATATTGCCCCGATGGCCCAT
>KB695090.1:0-33513 GCA_000349165.1 Anopheles christyi | reverse complement strand
CTTCTCTTTGCAGTTTGGTAAAGAGATTCTGCAAACTTTCCGCCATATCAATGATCAGTTCGGTGTTGACCATGAAGTTCACCGTGAGTAAGGACACCTACCCTGCCTACGACAGTTCTTGCTTTAACCATTTTCTACGTGTAGTTTTTTTTTTCTCACCGCAAGGTGGCTGGTCTTCGGTGCACGGTACCACTTGACGGTTGGAAAAGCGTCTTGTTTACATGGTTTCATAATTCCTCGAAATGAATACGAGCTTTTGGAAAGTGCCCGGATTCGCCAGCGCGTGGCGAAGTTGTTTGTTGTTAACGAGTGATTGTGTGTGAGCTGAATGCCAGCAGGAAGATATCTAGCGAAATTGTATGTAGTTGAGTAATACATTTTTTTGCCAGCGGTTGCTCCTTAAAGAGGCAAGTCTTTTTATCAACAGTTTACACCTAGCTTTTACAAAAGTATTATAAACGCCATACCGATAGCGATGGCAAATTTTTAAATCACGATGCGCCTAGAAATCTTGTCGTGCGCACGACAAAATGCTTACGTTACGCTACACGAAAACAAGCCACGGCTTCTCCTTCACCTTTTCGTTGCCCACGGCAACATGGACCCAGTCTTCTGCTATTTCCAGCGGATGGCTCACTGTCTCTGAATCCGCTGTTAGAATTGTTTACAGCAAATATTTTGGTGCAGTAAACATTTTCCGAACCAGAGAGGCCAGGTTTTCAGGGCTTACTGACTTGCTTTCAGAGTAACGCTCCGCTTCCGCTCACACAGTGCAAACCGTTGCTAGCGTGAAACCCGAGAAATGCTTCATTGCTGTTCGGGTAAGCACCAGGTTCAAGTGACGTCCGATGGTGGTGGTTGTTGCGCGTTCGATATAATAAACTCCCTGTAGACTGACGGCATTTTGAGCGAACAGGAGTCATGTTTTTTTTTAAACCGACCCGTGCATTTCAAGGAATCGTGGTTTTTTTAATTTCAGCCTCTTCCGCTACTAGGCAAGTGTAAGATAAAATAAATGGTAATGTAAAATGGTAATGGTTACCATGAAGTGAAGATTTCACAATAACTAAATTAAGACGATCTTTACTCAGATTTGATGTTACATTTTAATATGTTCTTTTTCGTTTTTACGATTTTCTCATGTTCTGCATCAATATTGAAAAATTTATTCTACTTTTATTGCCAGAATCTTATTTGAAAGGAAGCGTGTGCAAATGTATTCGTAGAAATAGCAAAAAGTGTCATTTTCATTCCCCCAATTTATAAGTAAAAGAACTCTCAAACTTACGTCCCTACATGATGTGCATCAGTCGAATCACACGAGTTAATCGAGAACTGCTAAAAATAATTGAAAAAGCTGGAATAATAATATATATTGCCCACGTATATCGGGCTGTTTGCCCTGGCGCCTTACTTTCAATTATGCTTCATCGCTACGGCTGACGGCGAAAATATGGGATGTCGTAGTTTGCAAGTTGATGTAAATTACGTACTCACCGTTAACCCGACCGACGAGAGCTATGCTGTGTCATGCTGCAAGCAAAGGCTGCACACGGTGGAGGTAGAGAAAAAACTTTTGGTACAAAGAATAATTCATTTTCCATCGTCCTTTATGCTTCGCTCGGGTAAAACCAGTAACATGTGAAGCGGCAAGCAAATAAAAAGTAGAAAAAAGTTTCAAAAACTAGAAAAAAAAAACTCCTGAAACAAATGCATGATTTCTTCGCTACTGGGTGAAACAGGAAGTGCAGCGTGCAAAGTTCGCACACGATCCCAGAGAAAGACGGTAAACGGTTTTCCGAACCCACGCGAAGAAGACGCTGACGGTGACAAATAATTTTTCCATTTTCCTTGCCCGTTGTTTTCCAGCGCACCAGCAAACGCACACAGCCCAGGGCACAGTGCCGAAGGTGATGGAAGTTAATAAGTTCGTAATAATTATTTTCGCCTCAAAAACTCTTTGAAGGCGACGCGCGTCACACGGAGGCTGAGAGCAATGGGGATAGAGTTGATTCAAGTTGCTCGGTTGGAAGCTCGATGGCAACACAAAATCTCTTGGTGGATAAAGTCAATGTGATAGATATCTAAGACAAAAAAAAATAAAATGGGTTAAATTCCAACTGTTCACGAAAGTTCGCCGTGGCAAGAAAATGTGACAAAGGAGCAAAGCTAACGAGCGGGTTCGATCGGTAACCGTCGTTAGTGAAGGTGCGGTTGCGAAGTTTCTTGCAATCGCTTTTTTTTCTGCACACGAACTCGAAAGGTTCAATTTTACCATCGTCATGCGGTACCGTCGTTGCTCTGAAGCAGAACGGAAATGGATGGTGGATACACTTTTGCTTACAGCGAAGAAAAACTATCAAGCCAATGCTTTTGCCGCTCCTGTTGGTGACACTGGGCTGTTTTTTGTGACGGTTGCAGTACAGGTGCAGGTGCAAGATGGCTTGCTGTTGATGGACTTATTCTTTTGAGTATTTGCTACCGAAAAAAAAAAATGGTCTCAATGTTTTTGTGAATATTTGAATACTGTTGCACTACTTTTTGTGTGCGTTACTTGCATCCAGATTGCCATTACCTGTTGCTGACGTTTGCAGTACCTTAGAGGTGAGCGAAAAAAGGGAACCGCTGCTTGATTTATGCGTCATTACGTCTTTGACAATTTCAACATGTGTGTGCTGAATATGTGGAGTGGCAAATATATTTTATTTATTTTATGCTCTTTCGCTTCACTTCCAGCGACACAGAAGCACGCTGACGTCTTGAATCTTGATCCAACAGGTCGGCTTCAAGAGGGTGGCGAGTGGAGGAAAAATTGCCACCGTCTCTAGGCGGTTGGCAGTAGATAATAATGGCAGCAGTGCACGATCGTCCTGAAGCTGACAGGAGGGTGCTGGTTTCGAGAGCTATCGCTAGCGTGTGCCACGCCATAAATGCACGCCGGTGCTTCATGAGACCATAAAACTGTCACACACGTCTGTGCCATATTTTGACGCAATCATCGTGCTCACTCTCGCGTATGTGCGTAGGTGTGTGCATCTAGGTGCATCGTTACAGTGGTGCATTGTGATTCGGTCAAACCGTCTTCTCACCGTGCTCATGTACTGACAATTCGTTCTGGCGATGGCAGTTTTCTTGCCGGATGAGCGTTTTATCTTGAGGAGACACGGTTTTTACTTTTCTTTTTTTTTATTACAAATGCTAGAAATGCACTCTACTACGGAGATGAATTGGGTACTACTCAACGGTACTCGTAAGTAGTAAATTGGATGTGTCAGTAGTTTGAAAAACGAGTTCCAAAAATAATTTGTACGTTGGGTTGGCCATATTATTTGTTTTATTTCAAGCATCAATCCAATTCGCTTAACGTGTAACAAATGATTTAAACAGTTTTTCGGCAAACAGGTAAGACTTTCTTCCACTTAATTACCCTCATGAAGGAGCAAGCTATGCTTTTGAAGCATCAAAACCTGCTCGGCATGATGG
This sequence comes from Anopheles christyi, assembly GCA_000349165.1. Classification (NCBI taxonomy): domain Eukaryota; kingdom Metazoa; phylum Arthropoda; class Insecta; order Diptera; family Culicidae; genus Anopheles; species Anopheles christyi. The sequence goes on along the minus strand of KB695090.1, from coordinate 30,030 downwards.
TTTAATTAAAAGTTGGTAAATATGGTTTCATGTCACGGATAATATTGTTCACTTTGTTCCCCAGAATCTGCTCCGGCGCTCACTGGTGCGAACTCTTTCCCGGTTGATTAAATTCAAAAAGGTCCTTCAATATATTTTAACAACTTTTGCCAACGGTAAGGCCACGTTGAAAAGCACCGTAACAAAACAAAAAAAGTACATTCCGTTAAAAGCTTGTGGCAAAGTGGACTTGTTCTATTTTATTTCATCTCCCCTTTAGCCACTTCCTTTTGGAGGGGGCGTTTCGATATTCTGCATTCACGCGTTTCCTTGCCTTTGCGCAATCACGCGAAAGAACCGCGAGCCTGCATGAATTAAAACCGAAACTGAATGTATGTGTAGAAGTGAGGCTGTGCCACAGGATTCATAATTTCGACAATTTTATGATCCAATAGTGGGCGTAAAAATTGTAACGGTAACGATACGGGTAAAAAAACAAGGGTTCCTTTATCCTTTTAGTCGCTATGTAGTGTGGAACGCTAGGTTTACGGAGCTAATTTTTTGCTCCCAACCCTTCGGGACGGTTGAGTTATACTTGCTTCTTTCCTGAAACTGTGAAAGTTTTTCTGTGCTGTTTTTTTTACGTTGATGCTATTGTGGAAAGGTGAAAGGCATGAAAGGCACCCAATGCTGTTGATGATTCGAAATGCAAACAGGCTTCCTGGGAAGAGAATTTTGCGTCGTTGCACCGGTTAGTGTGCGAATATTAGGGTTTTTTCATATTTAGTCCCAATGTTGGTGTTAAGTTATGAACACTTCAGAAAATTGCTCCATATTTTCCTCGTTTCCCTTGTCGATGTGCGGTTGCGTTTATACAGCATAATTTTTAACTTCAATCCACGGGGAAGCTTTTATGTAGATGATTATTTCAATATGGTTACATTTAAATATTTTCGTATTATTTTAACACTGTAAAGGATTTTATTTGCGAAAAAGAAATATGTAAAAGATTTTTGAATGTTATTTCCTTGGTAACTAGTGTAAGACCATTTCTGGCTCACTTTTTTTTTGTTAACAATAAATCATAGTCGGTCAGTTTCAAGAAGTGTCTAGATATTGAATGAAACTACCAGCCAGTAAGAAAGTTTGTGGTTGTTCAGTTTACTCGTTGGCTCTAGCATAATCCAAACCATGTTTTTGCAACAGTGTACACAGTGAAACGTAAAACTGTGCCGTGGTATTTATTTTCTCTGCAAACATGTTTTATTTTCATTTTCATTCGACAACCAAATGTCTCCTAGCTTTGGAACGTTGAAAAGTTTCTGTACAATTTTCATTACACTCAACAATCACCGTACACATCTCGGCGCGCTTCTCGCATTTGCTGCCCCTGAGGCACGCTGAGGGTTAAGTGAATTTTTACTTTCATTTCCTTCCGTCCAGAGCGTGGCCTGTGTGAAACCCCTTTTCGTGACGAGGAAAGCAGCACAGCAACAGCAGGAAGAGGATGAGAAAGCTGACGCGTTCCCGTGGAGTTCCGCAGGAGCCCTCAGGACCGTCGGAGAAGATGAAGCGGTTATAAATATTTTATGATAAATCCAAAAGCTTTTTGCTACGCGTAATGGAAGGACTTACCAGGGTGCCTCCGTTTTTTTGCTGTGGGTGATGGGCAAGGGCAAGATGCTTTGCTTGTTACACTACGGGCATTCTCTTAACATTATGCGCAAGAAGCTGCTTCATTTTTACTCCACTCAATGAAAATGCCCTTGTGGATGAAACAGTGTTGATATTACGAGTTGGTGCGAAGGGATCGATGTAAATTTAACCCATCCCTCGCTACAAAGTTGGCGAAAGAGATATTTTTCCTTATTTTCTCCCGATGACGAGAAACTGATGGTGATGATTTTACCCTAGTGAAGATTTTTAAGCACAAACCGCGTATGAAAAAAAAACACCCGATGGGACGGTTCTGAACCCATTTGCCTAGGAATGCTGTGAGCATTTTTTGCTTTTATTAAGCTTCCTCAGTTTTTTGCTATTTATGTGGCGCAGCTCTCGCTGCACTAGCAAGCAGGGATTGGTATGGCGAAAGAAAATATGATGGATAAAAATAAGTGTAGAAACTCAAGATGGAAAGCGTCGGTAAGGTTTCATTTTTTTTAATGTGCGAAGAACGCTATCGGTAGCACCGCGCCTGAGTCCGGTAATCGGATGGAAGATAGACGAAAGTATTTCCTTGTTTCTCCGACAACCAATTTCGTGCAAAGTGAAATGGATGTGGTTTGGCTGTGGTTGCGCTAATGGAATGAAAAACCGGAAGAAACCAGTCCTTGCGAGATCCATGCACCAACCCTTCACAATGCTTTCCTCTTTGGTCGGCCAAGTGTTCCGCTTGTCTGCTTGTCCTAACTGGTGACCATTTTTAAACATTACCCTGTAGTGAAGCAGAAATAAAGGGATGTTTGTCCATAGGGATTCAAGCTGGTGGTGTGCGTATGTTCGCTCGTTTCGTTCTCCTCCCCCCTCCCCTCCTCACCACGTTTTCCCTTTTTTTCATTTTCGTTTTTGGTGAAGGTGGATAAGGTAAAGTGCTCATCCCGTGCTTGGCAAAGTCATTTGCGCTAAGAGCTTTCAACCCCAACACCGCACAAATTGGAAGAAAAATCAGTTACGCAAAGCAGGAAGAAGTCAAGCATGCACTCTTCCCTTCAATAGTGTTATAATAACCGTCCGTTGATGCTTCTGGTTGGAGTAGTTAGTAGGTTTTTTTGAAACATTTTTCTTTTTTTTTTGGCTAGTCTTTATCGGTACATCATGAATCATCAACTGGGTACGATGCTCAATGCGCTTGTAGCATGAGTCGCTTTGGAAGGGTTCCAAGATTTTTTCGCGTGCTTTCCAGCTATGATGATGGTGGTGATCTGCAGCAGTTTTGGTAGATTGTGGAATGCGAACGGTGAAATGGGTCGTGAAGAGCATCCTGATTTATCGCAGCATACGGTGTGTGGCGCTGATGGAGGTTGAAAGACATTCATCATCGAACGAATCCAGTCAGTTGTACGTGTCCTATGTTGTGGTTGATGTAGAATTATTGTTCCAGCGTTGAGGGTTTGGTTGTGAGGGTGTGAGGTATTTTTTTCAAGAGAACGTTATAGATGATCGATAATAATTTTCAATTGTCGACATCATAGACAATCGACTAAGGATAAATGATTATGTTTGTTATATTTTGTTACTGCTCAAAACTTTACTGGTTAGTGGCAGGGAAAATGTGTCTCAAGAGCATTCAGCATTCCAATAAATTAGTCAAAATAGTATTTAAACTGATGCTTGCATTTGCATGTATTTATTTACATTGTAATATACCTTTTAGCGTGGTTGGATTACTTTAGTTCAATACTGAAGCAAAATAAACGATAAAACACATTGACCAACTGATTCTGATGCTAGCGCCATTTTAGTATGCTTTGAATAAATTCTGACAACTTTAACCAACGTGAATTTTTCAACGTAGATCTTTGAAAGTTCATAATTTACAGAGTTTCTCAAAATATCGCAAAATTGTGGCAGTCATCATGTTATGATGATTTCAAGACACTTTTCAACAACTTATCTATTGTTGTACCAAAAACATAATTTATCAGTTGCCTTAGAAAAGTGTTAAGAATATTCGTGTGCATTTATTCTTTACTGCTTAACATTTTCCTCAATTCTCCGTTCGAAAGAAATTTCGTACCGCAACTTTTCCGATAGAGTTGTTGATGAGGTTGTACAAAGTTTCAATAATCGCTGATTACATAGATTGTCATGAGCGTCCCGAAGAGGAAAGATATTGCACCAAACTAATCCACCGTTTACTTTAGCGAAGGTCTAAAAATGAACAACCTAGCGGTAAAGCTTTATCTTGCAGAGTTTCGTTTAAGTTTCACGCTGCTAGCACCCTCCATTCCCCCACCCCCCGCTCGTCGGTAGTGTGACGATAGAAAGGGAACGGAAAGCTAGAATTCAGTTGTGTCAAATGTTTGCTGATTGACGTCCTTCAATATAACACCCGGATGACCGGGTCAAGGCTTCAAGGACGACAAAGGGATGACTTGAAATGGGAAAATGTCTTGCTGGCGCTGGTGGTGGTGGTGGTCCATTTTCATTCCCTTTGAACAACGGGGAAAACTTTGCCGAAACGTGAATGCTTTGGGACATTTTGTAATTAACCCAAAAGGAGTCGTTGTAGTGGGTGTGTTTTCTTACATTTATTCCATTCCTTCCTTGCTTTCATGCAGGTCAGCAGCGGAAGCATTCACAAATTAGAACTTTGTCCCCCTTTTTCGGACGAGGGTTTCGTGTGAGGGAGAGAGTGAGAGATAAAAAAAAACAATTTCAAGCAACTTTTGGCCAGAGAAGAGGAAGAACCGTAGGCAGCAAAAACGATTGGCAACAAAATGGCCTCTTCTAGCAGTTCAAGATGGGTTTGGTGTGATAAAGTGTCCATTTATGGTAAGAAATAGTGCTCGACAGGAAGACGAATGCGAATCTCTGTTCGCCTTGGCCTGGCCGTTGCCTCGAACAGCGAAGATGAACCAAAAGAACGAAACTAAGGAACCATAAAACGTGCCCTCACCCGACTGGGTCAATTTTCACCAACGGGTGCTCATTTAGAAAGTTGTGTGCGTGTGTTCTACTATCACCATTTCTGGTGGCAGTAATGATACCTAATGGAGACGCCTGGTGGCACGTAATGGAGACGCATGGTGCCTGGTAGAGCACGCGTGTGGTGCGGTGGTAATTAAACGACTCGCTTTCGACTTGCTGGTCATGTACCATGTCAAGGCAGTTTCGCGTGGGTGAAAAATGAAGACAACCGTGCAGTCAAGATGTTGGTTGCGGGGATCCATTTGTCTAGGGGGCCACCTGGTCGGGGAGTTTGCTGGGGTGCAAATTGTTCCGTCACGTGACTGACAGGTGTCAACATGTGATCTGAATCAGGGACATTCCGTAGCGTCTGTTGCTTGCATGTTTTATGCTAGCAGCAGCGATCTCTGTGAACGTACGCTACGAGAAAACACCCGAGGACACGTTGTGTGCGGGCGCGGTGTTTGTGTTGTTTACATTAGCTTCATCGGGAGGGTTTTCTATCCGTCAGTCTAGAAAGACACGGCAGCATGCTTGAGTGAAGTTTCTTTCGGTTTGACTTTCTTCCACTTTTCGACACGAACGCGCGACGACTTGTGTACACGATGGTTCTACCTTGACCTGTGTCATGTTAATGCTGTGCGCTCGTAGGTTTTGCCCGGAAAGCAGCTTGTCTGCGTAAAGTAAACAAAAGGTTGCCGACAGAAAAGAGGTGGAAAGGTGTGCAAACCGCCACTAAGTGACTCATCACCATAAACATCACGTTTCGTTTCACTGGAGACGAGAAAAGATACTGTTCGTGGTGTGGGATACTGTATTGCACCGAGCATGAACACCGTACCATGTTAAGGTACGCCCAAGTTCAATCGGTAGCTTAGTTTCAGGGTTTCCTTCATATTCTTTGAGGCAAGAAAAGAGGGGCATTATCAAGCGCTTCTTTTCCCTCTCCAACTTTTTTTCAAGACAAGTAGACACGCGACGTTAGCCGTTCGCGTGTGACCTTCAGCTTGAATTCGTCTCGTACAGCCCATGTTTGCGGAACATGCTTCATTGCATCATACCATATTTCGTAAATACTCAGGAACAAAGTGTGTATGTTTTTTTGTACCTGTTGTTTTTTTTTCTGTAAGGAGCTTGCGGCTAAAGCAAAAAGTAGATCGGATTTGTTGCCAGAATGCCAGTGGCTGCTAGTGCGGCGACACCACCTCCTGTGTGGACCTCTTGCTATATTTCTTAAGAAGATGGTACAGTGTCAGCTTAAGATTGTTTGGATGCTTTGGGACGATGATCTGGGATAAGCCTGTTGGCTAGCACCAACCAACCAAGCAACCAACGATACTAACAGGTTTATTTCACTGGGTGGGTGAAGTGTCCATTATCCTTGTTTTGTGTAGATTATGTACAGGGGACAGTATGCTTTTGGCGTTGTATGGAAATGTTTGAAGGCGGTCTTTTACATGGGAATTTATGCAAAAGTAGGTGAATAAGGTTATCTTTTTAAATGCTTTTTTTTTATTCAAGGTATAGTTGGAAAAAATCGATTGGATTTATGCGGGATGAAGTGTATAAAATAGAACAATAATAAAGATTTCTGTGAAAAGTTACAAGCATATTTAAGTACAACCTATTTTTTAAACCCTTTGTGTAATATAGAAATCTGTAACATTCCTCTGAGTGTGGCTAAAAAGTTATTCTTTAACCTTTTCCAGCTCAAAAGGCGTTTTAATTTGAAAAGTATCCCTGCAAAGTTCATATATACAGGAAAAATAGAAAACACGTAACAAAACATAACCAAGTGAAAAAAATCCTTACCATTGCAAAAATTCCATCAGTGGCGTCTGTAGTCCTCGGCATTTGCTCTAAATTTTCATTTCATTGCGCCGCAATCAATTCAACATTATGCGCGAAGAATAACAGCCCCATACCCTGGCGATCTTGCCGCCTCCTGCCCCTGCGTCATCCGATGGAAATTGGCGAAGGGATGGAAATTTTCCCACACCGTGCGTCAAATAACTGGCACGGCCCCGAGTTCGGTTCCTGGTGGGCTACAAGATCCCCCGGGGAGTTAAAGTATTGCACCGCGCTTGCTCTGGAAGTCAAATAAACGTAGCTCATAAAAAATTAATTGCAACCACAGCATAATGATGTCACATTATATTTTTTCATTTTACTTCCACCTTCCCAGTGTAGTTTTTTTGTGTTTTTTGTGTGTGTTGTCTGGTGCATGGGCGGGTGAAATGTGTTTTTTTTTTGGCTGCTGGCTTGCTTTGCCGAATTATTACCGCGTTCTGTGCCCGCCTTGGCCATTAAAATGGACTCTTTTGGTGGTTATATATTTTTCACCCGTACAAAAAGGCTGCATCGTATAAAAATTGTTCCTCCACAAGCACAGTGCGTATGCTTTTGTTTTGCATTTATGCCAATTATTTGAATGCTCGCGGAGAATGTGCTTAACCGAGTGGGTGTATTTGCTCGATGTGTGATGGATGTGGGCGAAGAATGTCAAACGGATTTCCTGGCTCGATTTTTGTTTTATGGACCAAAGCGAGTAAACAATGTTTATGATTCGAGATCAATGGCATCAGCAGCGGAAAGGGCGGAAAGCATTGGCATGCGACGAGGGAATTGGAATTTTTACGCACCGATTGTATCATTTGACCTCATTTTATTTTCATGACGCTTGGTAGCATAAATCGATTGCGCATAAAAACTGGGAAAGATGAGTTTTTTTGTACGTCTTTGAGACAAAACAACGGATCAGCGCAACATTAGAAAAGTTTAATGGCTCGATAAAACGAAACGAGAAGTAGCGGGACGTATTGGATTAAGTATTTGGTTTAAAAGCCCTCAAATCAATTTCGTGATGAGTGCAAATTTCAAACTAAAATTTGCTTTTATTTTATACTATATATTTAATTATTATTATGCTGCACATTCATATTATATTGTACATTCGTATTGTACCTTTAGTATTCATCAATCAACATTTAGGTTTTCTACTCGTCTTTGCGTCTTTTTAAATAAAAAAAAGCTATGCTTCAAGTACGTTACTGCACAAAAAATATTTCACCAGTTCGTCACACATGAGCAGAACCGTAAGGTTAGTTAGTCAATCGTGATTCCTTTGACGTCGTTTCCATGCGCCGTACACCGTCGTCTTTATATACGTTCTCGAACAAAGTTAAGACATAAATTGAAATTAAATTCAATTCTCCAAACGACATCGCAACCATATTAGCTGTCCGTTGCCAGGCACGCCACGGTACGAGGCCGTGGGCTCAAGCATTGAACCAGAGATTCACTCGCCAAAGTGCATGTAGAGTGGATCCTGCATGGAGGATGGCAAAACTTGTTTCCTGTTTCTTGTTTCCTCGCTTTCCACTACACTCTCACACACAAACGGGCACACATATAAAGACACTCTCGATAAGCTTCATCATCGACCAGTATTGAAGCTGTCCTGTGATAATCTCACGGAACGAAGCTAACGGTGCAGTGCCGGGTTGGGCGGACCATCTTATGACGACCATTACTACACTCCTGGCAGAAGCTCGGGCTTAGCAGTCGTAACGTAGCATCTTAAACCGGGAGTGTCATATGGTTTTATTCACTTCGGTACCATTTGTCGTCGGATTTCTCGAAACATTTCTTGGGATTTTATTCCTTTCCCCGGTGCCGACTCCCTCCTTCACAACGACATACCCAGCCAAAACCGATCGAATCCGGTTTGACTGTGCAGCACAAGGGTAAAGCGTGCGCGCGCGTGTCCGTTCCAGGTTTTGCTTCACGGTTCTTTGGGCACTCATCGCATACCGATCCGGTGCGGTAGCATCGAACTGGAAATGTTGCTTTCCGTTGCGTTAGTGGCTCGAAAGTCGAAATAAAATTTCCAACATGCTCAAGTCCCTGATCAGCTTAACGTCGAACATTGGCCACTTTGTTGGGCTAGCCGCATTCGTTTTTTTTTTCGTTTGCGGTAGAGCATGGTGAAATGAAGGTAGGGAAGGAAGGGGGTATAACTCTTCCTGGACGAGCAGAATCGATTTCCGTTGATTTTCGAAGCCTGTACAGCGTTCCGTGTCCACCTGCTGTAATCGTTTTTTTGCTGTTGTTGTAGGTGGATGATAAAATGGACGTGCAGATCCAGATTTACAGCAACGACAGGGCAGCAACGACAGGCAGTATATCGCCGGGCTGTACTTTGCTCAAGCGGCAGGATGTCAGGTTACTGTGGCTTTGGGGGAAGGGGGGGGATTTTTGTTGCTGATGTACAGGATAGTTGCTGAACGGGAGAGGAAACCTAGTAATGCAATTTGAAATAGCCATGCAATGGTTGAAGCCACTTGAATGCACTTCAAATTCCAATACTTTTATAACTTAATAATTGCACAGTTTGCAAAGCGAAGGCAAGCCAAAGAGCATGGTTCGCTTTGTTTGATAGAAGTTGTGGCATTACTATAGCAAACATAAAAGAGCTTGAGGTATTAAATGTCAACTTTAATCATTAAATGGAAAAAAATAATAAACTTTAATTCATTACGATTTAACTCCTACGTTGCTCTAAAATTGGTATATGCTGGAAACGTTCTCACTTCTTTTTCTGCCATAGAAAGAAAATACATTCCTTTTATTTCCAAGAACTAGGAATCAAATGCCAGAATGAAAGTACGATTCAATTACGCTCAGCCGGCATAGAATACTCAGAAACAGTGTTTCAAAATTTTGCAACCTAAGCTGATAGCATTGTTCAGATTGCTTTCCTGTCTCCTCTCGTTCCCCAGGCCAAGCGATTCTGTCGTGTGTACGGCGCGAGGAAGGAGTGCAGTAGGGACTGTGTGTCGTAAATGTCCATGCCTGCCATTCAGCCAGTTGAACATGGCCTTGAGGCGCCTCCAGTGCCGGGCATCTCCACTGAAGATGCGCCAGTCATTGATTTCCATTCCGGAGCTCGAGCTCGGGGACGGGGCTTTGCCTCGCCGAATGCCCAATTCCCAGCGATGCCTTTGTGAAGGGGGCTCCGAGCTATTCTGGGCACGGTGCGTGAGACGAGAGGATAAATATTGGAAATTCAAATCCAAATACCGTAAAGCATAGAGGCGGAAGAATAAATACACTGTCGAAGCTGTCGATGCCGGCTGTGTTGGAGTAGTGTACTGGCTGGAAAGATTCGTTTCTACAACCGGCTGTGCGAGTGAGCAACGAGATTTCAGGCGCACCGTACCCAAGAAGAGGCTGAACATCAATTCGAGAGTGTGTATGTGTGTGCTCGACGAGAAGCATGATCATGATGGTATCGTTCAATAACAATGTCGCTTTATGACGGCATAAAATGATGGCACACCCCGGTCGTTCGGTGCGGGAGAAACATCGGGATTTTAATGCGGCGCACAGGAGTGGTAGCGATAAAGAAACGTGAAAAAATGTGAATTTCAGGACCTCGATGGTTACCATCCCACTGGGAGAGAAAACTGGGGATGGGAATCATCGAGTAGAATGTTAGGCTGGATGCCGAAACAATACTCCGAGCTCCGAGGCTGTCCTTGAGGGAGAAGGGAAAAAAATATGAACACGACTGCTGCTCCCTTGTGGAGCAGGATAAAGTTGAACTTGCGGTGTAAGATGAGTCTTTGGTTATGGTGAAAAAGTCAAGAAGGTGAAAAGAAAGGAAAACCCTCAACATTTTCCATTCTTACCAGGGGTATTACGGGTAAAAGCGGAGGGTAGCGCACAACATGTATGGCAAAAGGAAAATGATGGGGTCGACTGTCGAATATAATATTTCGGCATGCATGTACTAAGTCACGCGAAGAACGACAGTCGTCGTTGAAGTGGAACGCTACAGAAAAGAAGAAAAGAGAGAAAGAGATAAATAAAGAGAGAGAGAGACAGCGAGAGAATTCGGGCCACCAGAAGCTTTCCTTCTTTTCCTTTGCAATGCGTTCCGCTCTTCACTAGTCAGTCGTCGTGTCGAGACATTTTTGCATTCAGGCGGAAAACTGGCGGCATGATGTCGCGGCAACGAAATCAAATATCATACATTCGCTTTGCCCATTCGCTCGGAGTAGAAGAAAGGTAGAATCTTAAAAGATGAAGTTTTCATTTTACTGGAAAACAGACAATAGGACATGCTATTAATAGTTTAGATATTTTCGTGTGTTATAATCAATTGAAGTTAAAATTGTGAAGTTTAAAACACATTTAACGCTATTTTGATACGGTCATGGTGGAAAAATAATTAGCAAAATTTAAGACGTTTTCATTGTTGTTCCTAACACTCAACGGAATCCGGATTTTTCCATTCGTCGAGTAGACGACGAACGGAGAAAAGAGAAATGTGAACAGAGGGCTTTTTCTGGTGCATTAAGTGTGTTACGTTACAAAAGCATGCTGGAAATGTGCCAACATTTTCAATCCTTAGTTTAATGAGCAATTTAGCTACAATTAAATGTTTGAAGCAACTGGTTCCTTTTCTAATGATGTTCAATTATGGTTTATCATTCCTTCCGCAGCTTAAGCTTTTTTTGTTTTCGATAGCTTTTAGATGCAATTATATTCCTTTAAGCACTAAACTACTTAACAATATATTTCAGTTCAATTAAAGTCTCTTTAAATAAAAGTTCATTATATTTCGATCTGTATTTAGCAAAATTTATTGAAAGCTATTAATTTTTCAATTCAAGAAAACACTAAAATCAAAATAATTTTTACATTATCGCTATCGATGTTTATAATTCTTAAATTTAAAAAAAAGCTTCAATCGTATCTTATTTTAAATCCAATTTCCCAAAACTCTCTTCATCTGTTCGCCTGTTTGATGCTGCTAGGAAACATGTGACGCTCTTCTAGTTTTCTAATCGATGAAGTTGAAACTTCACATTTGAACACAGTCTCCACGAATTCGAGTTTTCACTTAGTTTTACATTTGTTATTAATTGTCTGCCCTGGTCAGCTGTCTCGCCCCATCGAATTGCACGTCATTCCCCGAACAATGCCAATCAAATGCTTTGGATAGTGGTGTGTAGCTCGGAAATGTTGTCCAGTTGACGGGTTGAAACTTTCAAAACCAATGCAGTAATGGAATTGATTGGTTTTGTGTCATTGACAGCTTACAGTAACATTGCAGGATAAAGGGAAGAATGTTTCTAGAGAGCAGCATACATTCAAAACAAATGAAATTGAAGAATATATGCGCAAATACAATTGGTCTGAATTTCATTCGAAAAAACTTCTAGGATGCCTCATATGTTGCTGAATTTTAACAAAACAATTCCATGGATGGATGTGGATAGGAATTTAATTTTTTTTCGTTTTAAAATTCAATATGAATGGGACTTTTCGATTATCTTTCATTTGTTTCTACTGTATAATTTTAAATATATTAAGTAGAATTATGCTAGGATATAAGGATAAAAAAATCAAAAAGAACGCATAAAAATAGTGTTTTTATTTCCCGTTTCAATATAATTGTATTAAAAAATATGCAGTTGTAGATAAACAAAGCGGTGAATGGTTTTACAGCAACTGGGTTTTGGGTGCGTTATCAAGCCATCTTAAAGCCTTTTTTTTTAATTGCGAAAACATTCTTCTGGTTCGGAAAATATGGCCGTCGACTTTTTGTGTAGAACCATGGTGCCAAATCATAACGACCTTAGCTTCTTTTGAGAAATGTAATTGGGAGGAAAATTGAAAATTTTATCGCGTTATCAGGGATAATTCAATACTTTTCCTTATTACACCCCCTACAATGTATGTTTCCTTCCAAAACCGTGGACGGGGTGAACTTATTGACAGAATATTCATTTGAACCACCCATCCATTTTGCCAACGATTCGATCGTGTTGGAGTATGTGGGAAAAAATAGAACAAAATAAATTTAAATCACTACCAGGAAGCTAACCCGCTGAGAAACTCCTGGAAGGGCAGCGCACTGAAAATCCAGCAACCGACCATACCCTATACAGCACTAACTGCTAAAACACACTGAACGATGATGGTGTTTGGTGGTGCTGCCTTACTTTGACAAACGGAGGCAAAATTTCAATCACAGCAAGCGCGCTGTAAATTGATATGGCGCGAAGGCACCCTTCCCGGGAGGATCGCTTAGCGAGGGTATGATATAGAAAACAATTCCCCCTCCTTTTTGGCTTTGGTGCTAAAACACGCCATGTATCACTTCGTGACGACAGTTGCCGGCGCCCGTTATGACATTTTAATTTGATTGTAGAAAAATGATAAACGATACATTACGCTCACATTCGTACACCTCACTGCGCACGATTGAACAATGAGGGGATGGGAAGCAACCGGTGGCTGCGGGAGGAAAGCGACGATTGAATGTTGGTATGTGCTGCTGTGCGTTGGAACGCTTGAATGATTTTGAATTGCTTACCACAAGGTACACCACGATGGGATGAGACGCTAACTTGTTCATCAGTATGGAATGGGCAGAGAAATGGGGTTGATGAATGTCAATGGCATTTGGGCAATGCTAACAATTGCTTTGAACATGCGTGGCTGAAGAGAAATCTGCATAACAAAGCATCAATCGAAGGCAACAGGTTTTAAAAGTTCACCTTAACACTTCTCCTTTGCTCAGGGAAGGAGACAACAGTACAAACCCTCAACCATGGCATTGAATTTTTGTTACTCTTTTACAAGGAATTCTCCTCGAGTTTGCTGTTGGTATCAGTTTACAGCAAAGGTTAGAAAACCTGAGAAAAGTAAATGGATCCTTTTTTTACTTAGAAGGTTGTTGCTTTGTGTCGTTGGAAATGAAACCAAAGGAAGATCAACCAACTGGCGAACGATGTGTTAATGGTCCTTTCCATGAAGATATGTTGTGAGGAAAATAAGGTATCACGTATTTGTTTTATGCAATGAAAAGACGAAAACATTTTGCAAAACAACTTAGGATATTGTAGGAAACAGATTGTAGAAAAGGAACTTTAGTAAGATAAGTAGCAATGTGCTGTCCAGCACAAAATGTTTAGAAAAATCAATCTTTGTCACTTTGCTACAGGTCCGCAGGTGCTTTGAGCTGTTATTGATACGTTAATTAAAATTGACTTTAAGCATATCGCTGTGTTGTCAAAGTTCGAAGGTCGCTGATTCGATGTTTGCAATTAGTGGTATGTGCAAAAACATTGCAATTCTCCTGCATCACTGTGCGTCAATATTGATTCAGCTTAAAGTGAATAAGATTGCGAATTCTGTGTTTATTTGTGTGTGTGTGTGTGTGAATTTCTGTATGCGTGCCGGATTGATTGTTCCTTTTGTTGATGTTGCTGGAAACGTTTGCGTAAGTTGGTGAGCAATTAGCCAAAGAAAAGGTAACTGGCGGTGTGTGGTTGCGCGGAAGAGGAGGGTTTTGCACATATTAGTAGAAACAGTGGTCAGTGGCTGACTTCTTGCTGCCAACCGATATGCTACCACCGTTTACGATGTTTCGAGTGCTTAATGAAGCGAAAGCAGATGACGGCAATCGTGTTTTCAGATTGCGTTATACTGTTCGGTATGCTTCAATGTATGCGTGAATGGAGATAAATGGAAACACTCTGACAAACGCTGCTTACAATAAAACAATGAGGCCAGGGCGGCGGTCCGGAAACAAATTGATTGCGATGCTGGATGGGTACACTTTATCATGTTCTTAAAGTGGTTGAAAAGCCGTTTTCTGAAAATTAATCCTCATTGCAATGTTGATGGGTGGTTTTTTCTTTCTTTCTGGAAATGCCGAGTGGTTGTGTGTTAATTGATAACAGAATTTGAAGCACTATGTAAATAAATGAAATCATGGTTTGTTGACCTACTTCATTAGATTGCACCTTATTTAAGCAGTACAGCCAAGCAAGTGTATTGAGTGTGTTGAGTAAAAAATGGTCTAAGCTTGAAATAAGATGAGTGATAGGGGGTTGAATAAGATTTATTCTACTTTTATGCCACCAATGTTTTACTTGCCAAAGTCTTAAATGATGCATGTTACACAAGTTTGTAATATTTCCATTATCATTAGCAACACCGTGTTTTATATGCGTACAGTATAACAATGAAGAAGATCGTAAAATAAATGAATAAATAAATAAATGTAAGCAAAACTTGTTTGCGAACAATCAAGTTTGATCATCGTTGCCAATGTAGCAAATCAGTTTTGTTTACGCAATGTGTTAGAGTTTCTATTATAGGATTGTTGCATAACCTTTCTTCGAAGCAACCTGCTACGGTGCATACAGTGGCAGCTGCTACAACATTGGCCATAACAAGGCCGGTACCGTGTGTAGGTCCATAAATGTAATTCGATCATTCGTATGCGATTTATGGAAGCCGCGTCTCGTCTGGTGTCTGGTGGAGTGTTCCGAGATTGGCTGTTGTTGCCGTACATCCCTTGTCCCACTCCCTCCCGAACACTACACTGGCACCTGTCATCGATGCAATGCATCATTACATAATTTCCTGCACTGTCGACAGTGTTTCCGCTGAGGCTGTTTGCCAACTACACAGGATTTGGGCTATCCCTCACTGCCAGTAGTATGTCACCAGACACGCCGGGAACTCGAAGTCACTCCAGACGACACTTTGACACGTTCTCAAGGCTGCTCGAGTGGCCGACGTGTGATGTGGTTGTGTAGAACGGTCGGTGCATCCTGGGGTGCTGATCTGGCAGGAAAATTCGACACGTTCTGTTCGCTTGTAGTGTTTGCCGTACTGCAAAGAAGGGTGGAGGGGGGTAGAGGATTCCTTGGTTCTGGCTCTGGGTCGTCGCTAGTACGTGAAGTATGGTATGACGCGAAATTTGCTATTCGTGGCTTATGTAGGTTTTGCAGTGCACTTGCGATGATGGATTCTTGCTGGAGGCTTGGTGTTGACCGAGATCGTTTAGGTTTGTTTGATGCTAGAGGATGCTTTTTTGCCGTTCTTGGATTGTTTTACCTAAAAAAAAATATCGAGTAATTAATTTCGTGGCACATTTTAGAAATTATTCTTTCAAGATACTTGAGCTTGAGACATTTTAAGATGAAACTTATACAACAAAAAACCCCCGATAAACAATCAGCAATAAAATGTCTGGCAAGTTTTAAATTCAATGCAAAATAAAACACACACATTTTGCAAGACCCCAAAAAATGACCAAACTACAGGGAGGATGTTTGAGGCAAGTGTGCATGAGTTGTTGCCTTTGCTTTGCCCTCCGCACTATAAAACCGTACACTGCCAAAAGCTGGACCAAGTGAGCCACGGTTCAACATTTTATCCCATCGTACCCTTGGCTCCTATCTTGCAGGGACGCGTTCGGAATCGGAGCAATTGCTATGAGCCATTTAACATAATGATGTCACCGTGAAATGGAATACTTAAATGTATTTATACATGCGGTGACGCCACATTTGCCCCTACGCCTCATAGCAAAGCAAACGAAAGCTTCTTTTTTTTTGTTGGCGTGGCCATAGCCATTTTCTTGGCCAGCAGCAGAATACTACATTTCCATCAGAAGGAAGGGAAAAATAAAACACAAGCACAGAACAACAGCATTATCGATTTCTTCGGTTAGAACGTTAGCAGACAAACGGCGAAACGAAATATTTGTTCTACATGTAGTTTCCGGTCAGCGAACGAGCGATGGAAGATGAAGGAAAAGAGGCAAAAAACACAGAACATAATATGCTTACCCGGTCGCAGCTTCCGGGGGCGCAGTGGCGAGCCAGCCTTCCCCGAAAAATGGCACGGACAGTCAACTGGGGAGAAAATATAACGGGCTCAATAAATCGTTCGTAAACTTCCGCCCGACCAACCGAGCATGCTGAAGGTACCCCCATTGCCTCCCATTTTGGCGTTCTTCCTTCGTTTATGTGTGAGCGTGTGTGAATGATTGTGATCCGGAGGGCTTGTATGGTAGTTTTCAGGAATACGGTACAGCAGTGGGTCGTTTCCTTTCTGCATTGAAGCCAACCGGAACTTCAGAACTAGCTCTTTAAGGTAGCGTTCGGTTTTCTCCTCCGGTAGTTCCAGCACCGGGATCGTTCGCCTATCGGCTATCAATTTCCAGCCGTAACGATCGTCGCTTGGCTGAGTTTACCAAGGAGCCGGTATCTTTACCGCGGCCATTGTTCCCCCCTCTTTCCCAGTGGAATAAAGGTTGTGTGTTCCCTTTTCTTTTTTGCAGCTGATACCGGATATCAGGCAATGTTTGCCAAAGAGAACTGGTTGCGGTGGGGAGGGGGGGGGGTGTGAAGGCGATGGATTGCAAGGGGTAAAACATCACTTCCGGCGCATGTGAAAAGGTGTGCCGTGTAGTTTTGTGCGACGGCAGCTTTGCACCGGTGTGTCGATTCGTACGGATTTCTCCAAATGTCAATTCTTTATTCGTCCCTTTGCTTTGCTTTGCCCCGTTTCCGGACGCTGTATCTGTTCGGCGACGGGTTTCTTTACGTTCCGTGTTTCGTAGATTTCGTCCACCTGTAGTCACAGCACACGATGTACAGCCACCGCCCATGTCTGTGTGGCTGTGGCAAGTTCAAGGTAGTTTAATTTATTATTCCTCGCCGAGAAGATACGCAAATGCTGCACGTAAGCTCGTGACTGTGAGATGCCTAGTTTTCGTGTAGTATAAGCGACCTCTTGTGCTGTCCGCCTACGGTTTGTACGGGTGTGGATAGTGAACATAGCTAGAATCATGGCGGAACGTTAGGACGGTGGGAGGGCAAACATTCTTCGCGTTCGAAAGCGAAGCCGCTTGAAATTGACAAACCACAGAACAGGATAGTGTTGTAGTGAAAGGCAGGAGGAAAAAAAGAGTTCAAGTTTCCTTGTTCGTATCTCATTGCTTCCGAAAAGGCCGAAAGGGCAGATGGGGGGCAGCAGGATACGATCAAAGGAGCGAAATAAATTCTCTCTTCATCCAGGTGTCTAAAGGCGTCCGGGTATTACCACAGGGAAAGTATTTGCCCAAGAGGAGAGGACAAGCCAATATTTCGATTCCCGTTCGATTTCTCGACAGCAAGCTTGGAAAAGAACGTGCACTTGGCTCGTTTAAGAGACATTCAAATCAGATGCGACAAACAGCAATCGATAGCAGACAATCGAACGAGACAGCGAACGATGCAAAGGGGTTTGCAAAAATGAGCAAAGAATGAGCGGAACCGAACCTGGAACATTCGCCGGATACAATCAATTTCGATTTACGCTTCACTGGAAAAACGGCCATATCGTATGACTTTGATTCGTCTTTATTGATATGCTCCTTCACGGCAAACATATTGATCGTCTTTCTGAATGCAACATTTCTGGGAAGCGGTGATAGTTTTAAAACATAGCAGTTTCGCGCCAGGATGGTAAATGGGAGAGGAAGGATTTGCAATTTTAAAAGCATCTGCATGGAAGTGCTTATCATAAGCGAGTTTAATTGATTTTTTGTTTGAAAGTTTATAATAAAATTTCTAATTATTCAATTTCTTCTCTCGTTCTAGGTACGTATTCAATTCTATTCTCATCATGTCCTGATGGTCGCAAGGGCAAAAGCTCCTAAATATTCATCTTGAGTAAAACTTTCATATAACTTATCATATTCAATAACAGCAAGCTATCCAAGATAAGCTCAAAAAAACATTATTATATCTACCTTACTACCCAACGTGCTAAAGCTTTATACAAACTGCAAACACTTTTAACGACATTTTGCAATTTTGTCCCAGCAAGCAAGCGCCTTTATTGATTTGTTATGTTTTGTTTCTGCCAAAGTTCATTTGATAGCTTTGCAGAATTAATTTAAAAACACGCTCTATCCAAACATACATTACCTCACAGACAGTTTACTCATTTCGATGATCCCAATCTCTCATCCAGCTGACCACAAAGTTGCATCGTAAAAAGTGGCGACAAAAGATTGCTTTTATTAAACGATACAGCCAGAAGCTGCATCGAGCATCTGGTCCATAAGCTACGAAAGTTTTTTTTTTCTATATAAAAGTCCCTTGTTTCAAAGGTTCCCAAAATGACTGTGCGATTTTGGTGTCATTTTTGGACGATTTATGTTCTTGAGAGTTTTTTTTTCGTGATTGAAGCGAAAAAATAAACTAAATTAAAAACCTGAATACTTTGAAATCGCAATTAGAACGCTCTTCATACAGTGCCACACACTGCACGTGGTGCTTGTAAAGTTATGATGACATTTTTCACCAACTTCTAAGTGGCAAAGTACACTGTTTTTACGATCACGACGAATGAAATTCCACTTCATCGTCCTAAGGGGATCCACGGGATGTCCTTGGGCAGTGCTGAGTCGCGAGCGCTAAGGGCGTGTCGTAAAAGTGACCACAAGTAGGTGTCTGCTTCGATTTCTTTTTGCATCCGTCTGCATCTTCACGGATGATGGGTCGTAAAAAAAACCGAAAGGTTGCCTTGCAGTGACTAGAATTCGAAATAACCCTCAATAGCGTAGAGCAGCGAACCTCGCCAGCTCCGTGGATTGGACAAGTGTCGTATGGTTTGAGGCGCAATGTACACATGTAGCAAAGTAGAACGTTTTTGGAAACACTCCTCCAAACCAATCGCACTCGTCGTTACACATGAAACACTTTGGTCATGTATATTCTGTCGTGCCCTTTTTTATGTGTGGACTTGAGGAAAAAAAGGCTGATTTTTCTTTGGGCAAAAATCTTGGGTACATCATACCACAAATCTATTCTGCCTGGAGGAGTTTTCCTGAATTGTTTTTATTTGTAATTCTTCTTATGGTGGTTTTGTTTTTTCTTCTTGCTTTGCTACCCAATGAGCTACACAAATCCTCATCATGGCCTGTTGGATGGAGGCTGTTCTCGTGAGTAACCAATTTCGTTTGCCATCTAGCTCCAGCTGCCAGTAACACTCCTTCTGGTAGCTCGAGGCCTTCATGAAGAATGTGTGTCGCCGAGAACGGGTAATTCTTTTTTACGATCCTCATACGCTTTGGTCCCTCATCTCCCTTCAGCTTCCTAAACACTCCCACAAGAAACGGTTACCATCGCCAGTCCAGAACCGGGAGCAAACATTCTGACTCGAACCGAAACGGTACATGTACATTGCTTATCGTGTCCTTGCGGTTTGGCGTTCTGCTGAGTGTGCAATAATGATACATCGGTGACCGTCTTTTCGGGTGGATCTTTTTCACCCGCACACACAGATACTAGCGCACTCTGGTAGGTGTACGGCAGCCAAGGGATAAGAAGAATATATTCAAAAATTTGACCACATTAGACCGGTGGCACGTGAGCAGCATTGAAAGCGAGCATAATAGGCGGGAGAAAATGTGGGATGAAATGATGACAACTGCCAAAACCGCACGTACCAAGGAGCGGACTCCATGGGATCTGAAAGGTACTTGTCTTTCTAGCTGTAACCTGCCCACTGCCAGTCCTTACCAGAGATGAACCCGTCTCTATCTTGTGACCACGGTTGAGGGAACAATTTGGAGCGATCCGTATTGGTGTGTGTATGGCTACTTTTGTTCTGGGGTGCTCTACCTCTCGAGCATTGGACATAACTCCTTTGCGTTTGTCATCCGGTGAACGTGCGCTATTATGAGGTAGCGCCCTTAGCACGTATCAGCCGTTAGGGAAGCGTGCAGGTTGGTGCAGTACGAGTGCGTAGCAAATGTGGGCCTCGTTGCGTATCGCGTATTTGATGATAGTTTCCTTTTTGTTTTCTTGTTTTCGTTTGCCGTGTAGCGTAGTAGTAGTAGTAAATATATTACGTTTGTTGCGCTCACCTGATACGGAGGGACAAGGTTTAGGGTGTCGGGCCACGCGGGGATGGACCAAACGATGATGGTTATGATGGTCATGATTATCATTTTCAATTTACGCCATATGGCTATCATTTTGGATGCGGTGCTCATCATCACCATTACCTTGCTGGATATTTGGCACCCGTGTATTGTCCCGCATTGAGAGTAAGAAAAGAAGCATATCACGTATACGTATTGCCTAACACGGGCAATATTTTTTTTGCAGAGTAATGTAAGGGGATCGGAGAGTTTGAGGGGTGCATGCGGAAGTATATGCTGGAGAGTGTTGGTTGCATAAATATTATGTAGTGCTTTCGCAGGTTTTATATGTTTCCCTAGAGTGTTGATTAAATCAATCAACTATCGATAGCGCAGGTTATGGTTACTTTTACTTGATTGAATAAGATAGAATAGTGTGGTTTTGCTTATATCGTTGCAATATTAATGTGATGTTGCTGTGGAATAGCGCCGGCCGATGATGCGTGTTCCGGTGTGTGTTTTTGTGTGATTCGGAGCTTAAATTGTAAAGGTAGCATAAAAAGGAAGCTTGAAGAAATAACATAAAAATGGAAACAATTGTGAGAGCATCTCATCAGTAACTTTAATTTAAATTCAGCTAGACATGCTTGATTGAAAATCAAATTCAGAGACTTTTTTTAATTCGTACCGATGTCAAGAAGATCTAAACTGTGAAATATTGTTGACATTTGTTTTGAGTTGAAATAAAGAGTACTGAATGTTTTGTTTGTTGCACTTAACAACGAAGCAATTTAAAAGAGAAACGAATTTAAAGGAACAAATCTTGTAAATAAAATGCAATATTTTTTCAATTAATTAAAACAATTTCTAAATAATGAAGCTATGCGTTCCTCAATCCTATAAATACTAGCCTCCATTAAACAAATATTGTTTATACGTTCATGCTAGACAGAGCACATGCAGTTCATGCTCAACACGCTCTTCAAAATTGGCTTTAGTGTTATGATATTTGCATAACCGGCTGTCGATAGAACCAACCAAGTCACAGTACGTCTTTTTTGTCTAAAAACTACCATACTGCACACATCCTATCAATGAAAGCGGGTACTGTTTGCAGTTGTCCCTCATCCAAACACTCCAGGATAGCGGAGCTACGCCAATGTAGATGAGTTTTTTTATTCTCACCAACCAACCAACAGGATACACACATCAGTCACAAACTACGCAAACTGCATCATGATGAAGTGACCATGTGCGGTGCATCGGAATGGTTATATTCTTGTGAACCATACACCGTACACCGTGCACAGTGTATCAATGTGAAACGCGATGGCGACTAGCGATGTTGATCAGTTTACCATTGCTCATTCTCAACGCTGGCAATGTGGAACGACAAACACGCGCGGTGTTTTCAGTTTCAAAAGAAAAAAAAGGAATGGTATTTTTTTTGTTAAATTAGAATATTTTGCCACACTTGCCACACACCACTCTGGCTTTCTATATGCTTTGATGGCAATTGCTTTAACGCTTTCGCTCCGTTCAGAATTGCCTGGCGCTGAAACTGTTTGTGCTGTCATAAACATAAATTTTAATATGCTACACACGAATCAGTGCAATGGGAAAATGATGACCGACCCCGTCCCAGTGCGCGCTTTCCATCTCGTTCGACACCGAACCGTAAACGCGAACCTGCTGTTGATTGTTTTGGTTTGCGTGTACCACAACGTTGCCGCACGTACGTGTGTGCATGGTTTCGTGCACAGCTGCGTGTACATTTTTTAGCTTTAAGGCAGTAGCGCTACCTACCCCCGCCAGACCCACCGGAAGGAAGCTCGATCGTTTCAGGCACACACACGTTTGGTTGGGAGGTTGGGTGGGGACTGGCGAGGAAATGATATTGGCGAGCGATTGGCTTAGATGGGCGAGCGTAACTAAAATATTGAACAGGGCCGCTGCCGGAAGGTGCAAAAATAACACCATGCCCCCAAAAAGTACCCCCTGGTATGGGGCGAATAAGTATGTGAAACAATCTAACACATACGATCACACTCACTACGAACCCGTCCTACAGTTATGCGTGTGAGCGTGAGGAAGCAAAACGATTTTCGTTACGTTTGAATGTTTTTGAGCGGAGTGAATAAATCATTAGATTACTACGCAGTCTGGTGTACACCGGGGCACACCAGATGCTTCCTGTTCCCAAAGACCGGAACATGCCGGAAGCAGAGCGCTGAAATGGGCCCATCGACTCGGCCCCATCTGCAAAGGAAACCAAATGGTTCATTGGGGAAATCTCCGAGCGATACCATTTCACACGACTCTTCGACACACAACCATGCTGGAGAAACTTCTTTTACTTCCCCCTTTTTCTGATGGCATGCAATTGGAAAGAGAACCAGAACAGTGCAATAAGTGTGCGTGTGTGTGTTTGTGTGATTGAACAAATCGATAGCTCGGTTTGGAGAGCAGTCGCACGGAGAGAAGAAGCGTTAAAATGCCAATAAAAACACATGTTCTCCAATCGTCGCCTTCCGTACGTACCGAAAGGGGGAGGTTACTGGTGGGGCTATCAACTAGAGTGGCAGTTTGCGATGGACATGCTCTGGCTGGAATGCTGGCCAGTTGGTGTATATTTTTATTTTTATATAATTTTCTCCTCGTTTTTCATCAGCTTCCTTTCCGTCCACATTTCAATTCTCTCCTCGTACCCGTGCGGGTTCGGATGTGTGTTGTCCCTTTTTCCGAACGACGAGGGATGAATGTTAAATTTGACGAGCGAATTTCATCGACAACATCGTTATACTCGTTCGGAAATCGGGAAGGGTGTCAGGGAGTTTATTAGGGGTTTATGTTTATGTGCACCACCCCACTACTGAGCTCCGTTGTGTCGATGGGCCGATCCTTCACACTCTATCGATGTAAACTGTTGTAACTGATAACAGGACATACATTTTATCCAGCTTGCTACAGCGTGATTTTTCACACCAATATTTTCCCACCTGATCACCTTTCCCTATACTTTCCCTCCTGTGTAATTGTATGTATGTGTATTTGTGTGTGTGTGTGTGTGAGTCTTTGTGTGTAACATTATCGGTCAGGGCTTTTTGGCATTTGATTGGTGTGGGGCGACCCGGTTTGGTGATAAGATTTTATTGCCATTCCTAACCCCCGCCGGTTTAAGCCCGATGTCGATGTTTGGGTAGTTTTTTTTCGCCCGCCCCCTCTGTTCGCTTCGTTACTGTGTTGTACCGAGATGATGTGTGCTTGTGTCAGCGGATTTCCCTGACGGTGTCGTAAAATAGTATCCCTCAAACCGCAAGCACCGTATGGCGTCGAATAAATATCTGGTTTTGATTTCAAGCTGGCTGTGATTCGATCCCTCCCACACCGGCAGGTATGTTTCCAGCTTCCGAGAGACACACGAGTCCTAATGGGTACGGGACACACAGCAGGCTGCTCTAAAGCACACCGTGGCACAATTTATCGGCCAAACGGTGAAGGTGTTTTATGATGGCTTATCGTAATGGTGCAATTGTGGGCCTGATAACAGCCAATTGATTGAATGGATTATGGGACTAAGCACATGGGGATGATCTATTTTTACGTCCGTCGTATAGTGTGGCCCTTAGTGTTGCCCTGTACGGCCTTAAAAAATGTTGCTTTGGGTTCGTTTTGCTTAAAAGTAGTTTCTTTTCTGCAGCAAAGGGATTATTTTCAGACTTGGAAGATTTTTTTCAAAACACGATAACAAGTTTAAATGCATTGTTACACTATGTTTTTTGTCGTTTGGACTCGAACTGACCTTGAATCTTCTTTGCAAGCGTTTTGTTGCAGTGTTGAAACGAATTTTAACGATATTCACCGCCGTCTAAAGCATAACAGCATCCAATGAAATGAAATTGCTTATTCGATCATACATCCGTGTGCGGTTGTTATCCCCTCAAATTCGATTCCTTACTCTACGAAATAAAAAAAAATAAAAATCAAAGTGAAACACAGGGAAACAAAAAGGAAACACCCACTAGCGGTACTATGGCATTTCCTTATTCCATCCTCGGTACCATCTGGTGACCGGCAAATAGATACGTTTTGTCGTGTGTTGTGCACATATGTGTGTCGGGCGTAATTTGGCCGGCACCGGCAATGTCGTTTTTCGTCGCCCTAATCGCATCCGACAGCGAGGCAGTACGGTACGGTACCAACACAATAACGCACCGTGCATTTCTTCTTACCGTACGCTCAGTTTGTTCGTTTCGGTGGACGGGAAAAGAGTTTGTGGTTTTCCATGAGGTTTTCCGTGCGTTCGTACATGGCCGAGCGAATCCTTGCTAGCGAGCGCGTGTAAGAAGACAAGGTTGGGTGTCTGGGCAAGCTGAAAAAACATTCCACCGCTCACTGAGCAGATTGTTTGCGGTGTTGAGCCGCTTAATTCCTTGAGACGGTGGTCTAGTCGTGGAAAGACGGTTGTATTGAAGCATGTTCGAGTTTTTGTGTAGCAATTTAGAAGTAGCAGCAAAAAGAAAAAAATTACAGTGATGGTGTCGCACGTAGTTTTTGGCAAACTGGCGGGGCTGCCATGAAAATTCTACGATATTACAATTTAGCATTACAATTTTGTTATCTTTTGTTTGTAACAAAAATGTAAAGAAATAATTAAAAAAATATTTAGGATATTCTTTTTAAAACAATTAACCTCAAAACCAAATAAATGTTAAAATAAGACAAATAACACCACCGGCTGTTGTGCGAACCGCACTGTAACCATGGTCAATGGACATCCTTTCGGTCCTGTCGTGTTTCCTTAAGCTAAAGCGTTATTATTTTCATTATCATTACGCCCGTCTGGCATACGCCGATGAAGTGGAAGATGATGCAGTACAATGCTCAATCGTATACCCTCTTAGCTCTTAGCCCCATCCACACGGCCGCTCAATGGCAGGTCGCCTCCGTTTTCAACATTAAACTGTGCTGGCGACGCCTTCCATGCGGTAAGAAAATTATTATATATCTTCACTTGCACCATAAGCAGTAGCTAAGCAGCTTTTCCTCTCCTTCTCCAGGGTGTTTTTTTTTTTGTTGCGCCTCCATTTTCCTTCATTATGGAGAGGGATTTTCCGTGCAATGTGACGCACGGCATCGCATTATTAGAGCCGGAACATGGGTAGGGCGTAGTCGTCGTCTAGCTCGCACTAGACGGAAACCGGTTTTGCGTGTTTTTGCTGTGAGTCGTTTTCCACTCGGGCCAAGCTCAAGGATCGACACACGTATGTTGCTGTGAGCCGGTTGGTTGTAGCATTAGATAGGATACGCACAGTTTCTTTCTGCTTCGGGCTCTTGTCATTCGGGTTTTTGTTAACGTTTGATTCATCTTTTGAGAATTTTTGGCTATGTGTTTGTGTGTCTTTTTCTTTTCCACTTTACCTCTTACACTTTTTCCCTGTGCTTTTAATTGATGGTTGTATGCGTGTTTTGCGATCATAGACTGATGGTGTGGCCAAAGTGTGATGCTTTTGATCGTCAGAAGCCACAACAGTTTGCAGGTTTAGTGGCCTTTGCAGGCCTGTTTGCCTGTATTTGTTATTCATTACGGAAATTAATTTTTATTGCACGTTCTTGCTTGTACGTATGTATGTATGTGTGTGTGTGTGTTTTCGTAATATGCCAAATGATATCGCAAGCATTCCTGGGCAGGGCTCGATTGACATACATGGGGCGCTTTATGTTCACTCCATGCCTTGCTCCATTATCTGCAGCGTTGGCGTTCCTCTATTCATTGGGCACAGTAAGACGAGTGTCTGGTTTGAATAGCCTCTTGGAAGGGTATTGTTGCTTGAGCCTGCTTCTTTTACACTCTCCTAGGCTCAGTTATGTTTCCTCCTGCTGCTATTGCTGTTGCTGCTTTTCAACCCAAATACCGTTCTTGATGCAAGCGGTACAAAAAACAACACCACTCACACCCATTCACTTCAACTGAAGCGGTTGTGTGTGTGTTTGTTTGCTACATACATTGACTGACAGCACTGACAGTTCGCTGCGGCCTAAGTGTTTCGTTTGTTGTCGTTTGACTGTTTTATTTTCTTATTTTTTGCTTTGTATTTCATTCCCACCGAATGATGGGACGGTGGATGTGCCATTTCATAAATGTGCCCTCGGAAGCGCTGACAGCATAACAGCGCCTTAGCCTTGGGCAGAAATCTCGATCTTGGTTAAGCCTGGTAACGAGCCGTTACCACTTGCCGAAGAGCCTGCATGTGCGAGTGATTGCTGTCTTTTCTTTGTGTTTCTTCTTTAAAATTCTAACATCCCTTGCTTTGTTGAAAGTGATTCCCAAGCTTTGGCATTTTATTCCTTTTAATGGCTCAAGTGCACATCAGCACCTTATTGTTCCTTTGTTGAGATGTTACAGATTCGTTCTTTGTTCATTTTTAATTATCAACGATAAACTTCACATCATTATACTACTTTAGTGGTTGTCTAATAATGCGTTAGACTTCTTTTTTTGTAATGTGTACTTGATGAACATGACGCACTCTGAATTGTTGTTTATATTTGAATGAATAATTGTGAGTCTCATTAAGCTTATCAGCATAAAAAAAAACATTGGATTTCCAATGCTTCTGTCACAGTGAATTAAAGTGGATAGGCCAAATCGAGCAGGCACGTTCGACGAAAAAAACACTTTATACTGTGTAATATACTTTCTTCACCGTAACGCAATAGCGCCAAACTTGACTTTTGCAATCAAAACTCAGCGACCCAATTTGGATGGGAAAAAATGGAGAGCGGATTACTGTCAAACAATTTATCAACATGGCTTAGAGTATATCGTCGCGCCAGCGCATGGAATGATATTGTTTTTTTTTCTCCTTCACCAACAACACTGAAACGTTTGCCATTTATGTGAATCCTCCCAACAAAAACGCAGCCAGAAAAAAAAACAAACGCAAAATTTCATTCCTCACAAGTCACGCATGTGTGCGAGTGCGGCACCATTGCCGTTTTTGCATCATTTGTTTCCTTCTCCATATGAAAGCTTCCAGGCCGCGTGGCAATTGGAGAGCTTTCAGCGAAATGAACCCACTTTCAGCGCACGTTCTTCGCACACAAACACGCACGCATGCATACAGAAAAGGCAACACACAAAAAATATATACTGCCATCATGGCTAGCATATATTTATGCTTGCCTCGCCTGTTTCTCTTTGTCCTTTTTTTCCCGGGGCAACGGCCGCTCACCATCGCCCACCGCCCCCATCATTCCTGGGAGTGGAAGAGTAATGATCTGACGCACGGGCGCCAGCCGTTGATACGTGATGAAAAATCAAAATCACTTCATTTGATCACAGTATTAACGGGGCGGATTTAGGGGCTATCGTTCTAAAACTGTCGTTTGGAGTTTTAGCAAAAACCTTGTCGCGTAAGCGCACCGTATGCTTCGTTCGATGAGCGCGGGGAAAACTGTGAGACATGCGTAGGTGAGATAAAGTGACAATATTCACGACTGTTTTTCTATCATGCACAATGTGTGTGCATTGTTTAATAATAAAGGTTTAACAAAAGGTGTTTTAAGGGATAAGAAATATAATCGGCTTTTAAAACAATCGGGATGCATATGCGCATCATATTTATTTATTATTTTAACAAAATAATTAGCTAATCATGGGCATATCGAAAATTTGTATTAATCTCCAAGCTTCTCCTGTAAACTGAACATCCAATAATTTTCGGTAGGACAGCAATGCGTCTAGGTCTGCAGAGTAAAGAATAGGTAAAAAAATATGAAAATCAGTTACAAACTTCAGGAAGTTTGACAATTGCAGAAAAGTTTTACCAACCCATATGACACATGCAAAGCGTGTTTCGATTCTTTGATGCAATTATTATTAAAGTAACATATTTATGTTTTATTTTTTAAGGATCATAATTGCCTTTTTTACTTCGCTAAAAAAAAGTGTTTTGTAGTTCGCATTCTTGTGTGAAATTCTAAGCCACTGAAAACTCCATCCAAATGAACACACATTATCTAGTGAACAGAGTGCTAACAGATTTCACGTCTAGACAATTGGTAAACAAATGCTTAAACAGCTGCACAGCGTATCGATAAAGCAGTTTTTACAAATGCGCAAATGTTTATTTTACTCTTCCTTCTTTGTAATGCAAACCTCTGTGTAACGATAGTATAAAATAACGCTTCTGAGGAGCATTTCGATATCATAAGTGGTTGGTTCGTTGTATTATCTGAGTGAAACTTAAGATGAGATTCGTAGTCACTGTTTTCGCCATCGTCGCGTGCTGCTTGGTGCGGCTGAGTGATGCTCAATCTGGTGTAATTACGACCGGTTGCGGTGTATTGCGTGAGTGTGTTGGTTGCATTAAGCCTTTGGAAGCTGTCAATCGTACTGATTCGAACCATTCATTTACAGCTACATGTGGAATTAATGAAGTGGCTGCCTGCTGTGAACCTTGCTACTCGGTGTACTGCTTCTACATCAATCGAAACTGTGGCCGAAACTGCGTTAAGGGATGCTACTGTAAGCTGGGTTTCGTACAGATGAAACCTAATGGTCCCTGCGTCAATAAACTTAACTGCGCTAGAGGAAGAAAGTAAAATGTAGGTCATGTTTGGTAAGGTCAAGTTGACATACATTTTGTAGCAACGATTTTTTGTTTGTGATTCGGTAACCCTTTTTGACTTTTTAACTAACAATTGTGCAAAGAGAGCGAATAAAACATACAATCATTAAATACACTTACGAGAATGGAATATTTGGCCACTTTTAATTGGTTGAGCAAACATACGAATTTTCACAATCCATCTACAGCGATTTAACTACACTTCTTCCGGATGGTGTGTGAGTGTGTTTGTGTGAAAGACATACGTTAGGTTCAAGTAATGTTTTAATTTGAAATACAAGCGTCAATGCACAAAGCCGTACCTGCTGGTGCTTGTTGAACCGAGCAAATATTAATCTAGCGTTTAGTGGGTTCCCGTTCGCGTGTGCCAATTCATCGTTTCGTCAAACAACGTACTGCGGAAAGCTGAAACATCTTCACCCATGCGTGTGTACGCGGTCGTCATTGCGGCCGTTTTCTAGTGCGCACATTTTCGATAGCTTTTCACAAAACCGGCAACACAGGACAATACAACAAAAAAAAAAACAGCAAGAGGAAGAAGAAATAACACACACTGCTGAAGGGTGCGTTTTCTCGCTTGAGCACCTCCGGTCTAGTTGATCCGGTGATTAGTTTGTTTTGCTCGATCGTGTTTATTTGCTTAACAATCCGCTCAGCCCAAAACTGCGGAGTGGCCATACGTCGGAGGGAGAATCGGGGGTTCGGTTCCCCCACTGTCATCACTAACCACGCTGCGTGTAGTTTCGTGGCTGTTTGCATAACAATCCGAGTTCTAGCAGTTGAGCTGCTACAAAACAACACAGTGAGCGGCCGAGGTGGGGTTGAACGCAATCGGGAATAAGTTGAAGCACCGTTCAAGCTCTAATTTCTTATTTCAATGATACTTCAGCGAGGTTGTGTGCTTGTACGGTTGGATGTGGTTAGTTTTATTCTTTCGTTTAATGAATTTGGCTTTTTCTGCAAACGTTTGGTAGTTAACAAAATATGCAAGCAAATTTATTAAGCGAATCAATTTAAACCCTCCATTGTTCCTCTGCTCTATTGCTAGTGAAATAA
>KB695079.1:0-12189 GCA_000349165.1 Anopheles christyi | reverse complement strand
CCCCCCCCCCCCCCATTAATGCATAGAAATGTACGATTGACTTTTATTTTGCTCTCTATTAGCACATAAATTTCATCCGATTGTGTCCATCGTCCACCGATTGTGATGTATGGCATTTTTTTGGGCTTTTGTGTGTGTGTGTGTGTGTGTTGGTAACGATTTTCGCGTTTTATGATGAATTCTTTCGATTGTTCTAGAGTACAATGGAACTGGGCCACTTAGGAGATATAGTGAAAGAAGGCGAAGGATGTAACTGGCACTAAAATGCCAATTCGCTGACCTCTTCCACTGGCGGGAATTGTAATGAGGTCGATTCAATAAATTTAAATTCTCTAGAAACCGTCCGTCCGCCGTTTCCATCAGTTTGCAGCTGCTGCAATGCGGGAAATGTGGGGAAAACTGGTCAAAACCGCAAAAGTAAAGGGTGGTGGAAATGAAAATAAAGAAGAGAAAAAAAAAACAGTCCCGGACAGCAAAGTAAAAAGTAATATTTGTCCCGTAAAAAACAATTTACGACATAACTTTCCTGTTCGCTCGTACTCCCGATGCGATGTGGCCTCACTTTTCCCACCGCTCAGCTTCGCGAGGAAAAAAGGGGTTCCTCTGGCGGGGTTAATGCTTTCGAACGATGCCACACAGTGGCACATAACTTTGACACCCATATCGTGTCCCTGCTTCACCGGTACATGTGGGCAGGCGGTTGACAAACATTATCTGGGCGATGCGAGGCAGTGGGCGAAATGCGCGTTGGCCATAAACACAAGTCAACCGGACAAAATGGTCGCACATTTGTTGGTGTGATCGGACAAGAAACGGGGCGACCGGAAACACACACAACTTTGGTTGCATGCATCGGTTCCGTACGCTGCCAGTATAAAAATGACCAACTTTTGAAGTGAAAGAAGTTCGGTCCGGTTATTCCGCTTTTCATAATCTCAGCCCACCGTTTCCTGTGAATTCGATGTTTTAGCCATGTTGCGCTATTATGCTTCCCGGTTGCGTTCATGCTCAACGGGCCGAAAGATACGGGCATCACCGGAAGCGAAACCTTAATCGCAATCAACCAGAGCGTGTTCGGGTGTGTGCGTGTGTGTATGTGTGTGGTCAAGACGCACACATACACACGAACACCATACTTTATGGTAAAACTTTTCGATCCAAAAGATGGCACCCAGGACAAAGGAGAGCCATGTGTTACCTTCCAAAACGGGAGGTAATTTTAATATTGGCCTTTTCCGGCAAGAAGATCGGCTGGCTACGGTTCAGCGACACTCCGGATGTGATTGCCGCAAGTTTAGTGCGGACAGAAGTTTCCTGTTTTGTGCTGGTGCTTTCATCGCGATTGAAACAAACGGGCGGAAGACGTAACTATTATTTCACAAAATAGCTTTGCACCGGTCGGAGCGGTGTAAAAAGGGGACAAACTTTTGGACAATGTTGTTGCACATCAGTTCGTTACTGCTCTAGTTAACCTTTGGAAACTCCATTGGTTTTCCCTTGGACCAAACTGTTAGTGAACGGACTGTAGTCTAAAAGTGTGATTTGTACATTAAAGCTAATCAGTTGCCGCGATGGCGTGTTTTTTGACCGTTGCAACATATGTAAATTATGCCCTGACGTGCTGGAATGTAGAACTATAGATGTAGGAACGGTGCCAATTCCTGTAGCAATAAGGTTGCTCTGGGAATTCAGCTGCTAATCCATTCATCCGCACTTAAGAGGGAGGCGATTTTATGCACGATTAAGTGTCGATTAAAATTCCAGCTTAGCTCATTAAGCGTAACCATTTGTCCGACTGGCACCGTTGATTGGTGCAGCTGAGGTGTACCGGCGCTTTTGTTGATGCATCTGGCAAATGCAATTAATCTATTCAGTGCTGCGTAAAGCTGACCGGTTCAGCCTCCCAGTTAGTTTGTTTGACCTGGCGCACTGATGCGACAAACTGCCGATTGCCCTTTTTACCGGGAAAGAGTTAAAGTGAAATAATTTTGCTTGGACAAATTATACAGTGAATGAATAGACAGTAGACGAAAGTTAATTAGGCTTATGCTTTTGACAATGCAAACATTGCAGGTGTTTGAGATAAATATTAACTTCGAGGTTTAGGAACTCATAATCAACAGAGAACCGTTCATTTGTGCACCACTGCATCGTAGTATTTGATCAAGATAAAATGCATTAAACACATATGTATAGGGAAATGAAAGATTCATCATAAAATGGTTTTAGTTAGTTTAGTCTAGTAGGTGGTCACTGGACAGGATATTTGCTTCTTATGATGTTTTTTTTTGTATTTCCCTTTTTTTATTTACAGTAACGCAAAGAGTTGGTTGCGAAAGTTGCGAACAAGTTTCTACATGTTACTTAACGCTTTGAACTCTATGCAAGGATTTAGAACAAATTTTAATTGAAAACACAGCAAAAAACAAAATAGTATCAAACTGCTCTTCCATATCTATCTATCATATCCAGTTTTGCATATTTTAATTACACTTCTGCCTGCTGCGCTAGAGATAAAACTCCTGCTCACCTTTCCATCGCGAACCATCCAATGGGTGAGCTTAATTGACTTTTACGAAAAAAGTATTCCCATGTCACTGTGCATGTAAACGAGACGCTGATTTCTAAGCCCCGTTTGTTTTGCTGCCGAGTAGCTCGCGCGTTCTAG
This sequence comes from Anopheles christyi, assembly GCA_000349165.1. NCBI lineage: Eukaryota > Metazoa > Arthropoda > Insecta > Diptera > Culicidae > Anopheles > Anopheles christyi. Next base: position 9,521 of record KB695079.1, on the reverse strand, counting down.
TACGCTAGGGTGCGCGCTCGCTCAGGTTTTTCTCATTACGTACTTCCGTCCAGTGCCAAACAGTGTGCTGGCGTGTCGGGAAAAGCACATTCGCTATCATTCCTTTCCTAGTTAGGGGAGAGGGTTTGGGGTCCAATTTTTGCTGAATGTTTCTCCATTTTCGGGAGTTGGAAGCTAGGCGCCTGGTTCGGTATGACCCACGGCCAACTGCAAGTTGGTGCAAACTGTTGACAGTGATTTATTGCTAATGAAGTTTGGGAACAGCACCATGGTGTAGGTGCAGCATCCCTGTCAGGCTGCGAGGAATGCCACAATGCTCCGGAAGCGCTCCCGGCAAAGCTTACCAGTGTTGAGTGCACTCGGTATCAAGCGCAACCCAGTTGGGCCGAATGGAAGGTGAAACGGTGAACCTTTTCACTCCGTTTTGCTCGGTAATGCTGGTAGGGAAAAGCGGTCGGTGTGAGTGAGCGACGATAGGATTTCCTGTGGCGCTGAGCCCATTTTAAAATTTCGCACAGGTACAACAGGCCGCGCCGTCACCGGCTTGTTGCGAGACACCCGCGAAGCGATGATGGGAGCGGGTGTTGGCCAGTGCCTTGCACGGGGGATTTGTCTGTACCAACTGTACGCCCGGCAGCTCATCCGGCCATTACAGCAAAGTGTTTCCGTTTCGGCACGGTCCGTAAGCGAGTGTCCCGCGTGTATGTTATTGCTTCTTCACAATTCTGGCAGGCGGCCTGGCAGGTACGTTCAATGCTGAAGGATGTCAATGCCTTGACAGTGGACCGAAAGCAAATGGCAGTAATGGCAGTTGAACAAATTACACCGAAAAGGGGTCGAGATGATGGAAAGAAAAATGAATTCACAGTGTGTCCCACCAGTAATCGCGATCTCGTAATGCTCGTTTCGTGAAGTGTGTCCTCAAGCGAGATGGCCACCTAACGTACCCTGAAGTTAGGCAAGGGTGTGTGTGTGTTTGATCCTTTTGCAGGCAATGTAAGATGTCATTTTGAATCCGAAGCTCTCTTTTGAACGTACACCTACACAGAAATGTATTTCCTGAATACTTTGAGCTTCAGCGATGAAACAACGTACAGCGAGATAGTGTGGCTGGTTGTCCCCAACGAGAAGGGAGAACAATCCTCCCCCATCCAAATCAACCGCTTGTCGGCACCGTTAGCAAATTGAATTTCGCGTACCGAATGCGTAATTGGTAACAAAGCCGGGACTGGCCGCGTTTCGTGTTTGTTTGGTCCTAAGCACACCCAAGGCTTTGCAAATTGGTCACTGGATAGAATTTCCAATATACTTTTTTGTTGCTGTGGGTATTAGATTTTCACTGTAAATGGATAACGGTTGCAGCAAGCAGCGCACGGAGCCATTGCACGCACATTGTGCCGTGCGAAATCTTGAGCGCAATGGTGTTCGTAAAGGTCATATTTGTAATGATTTGTTACAATTTGCGCGCACAATAAACAGTCGCTATTGCATTCGTAGAGATTTTCCACGGACAGCGTGTAAATAGATGATGTGCTGTCCACCCTAACCACCGTACCACTGATTTGCGTGTTGTAATGAAATCCTACACCCACCGAGTTCGAGACATATCAGATCCGGGATTACACAACACATGGGCAGCACCGAAATTGAGCCATTTTGTATCGCTGCGCTGTGTAGCTACTTTGTTACGAATGCCGATTAGTGTGGTGCCCCACTGAGCACTGAAATCAAAACGAATGTGCCACAAGGATTGGAAATTCAATCGGAGGGGCTACTTCTCCCGGTCAGTAGCTTACATATTGCGATTGTGTGCCATAAAAGCCCGTGTGCCGTATCAAACTACCGCAGCGTTTAGTAGCTTGCGAATCGTTTACACCATTTAGGTATTACACATTCGATTTAGCGAAGGTGAGGTGGGGTTTGTTTTTTGTTTTGAAGCTAATTGATGCTTTGCTGGTATGGTGTGCAGGGAATCTTAATTATATCATTCAATTTGATAAATTAATCACTTAATTGAGAACTTTTGGCGTTTGTGCTGAACCTTTTTAGCGGTGAGGGCTTTCGAGGGGTATGAGCATTTTGTAGATTTGTTCTATGGTAAAAGTTTTGGAGAAGTAGATACAAATTTACAACTAGATTCTGCCTAATAGCTGTTCTACAGTTAATTGAATAATACCATCAAGAAAATTAAGAAATGGGTTGTTTGGTTTTTTTTAATCACAAAACCAGCCCCCCAGCATAGATAGTGATGTACAGCTCATAAAGTTTGTAGTTTCAATGGTATTCAAAAAAGTATTTTAGCTCGTCAAAAGCATTTTATACACAAACTATAAGTCATTTTACCAAAAATGCTTAAAACGCTTGGTGGTGCTAGTGTTAAAGCTCTACCCCTGAAATGCTGCCCTGCCTACGCCTGACTCCCACCGGACTAATGTGCTTTGTGATTAAAGTGAAAGTGTGTGCAAGTTAATTTAATTACATCGCATCCGATGCTGCTGCTGCTGCATCGTGCTAGCATCGTCCAGGAATAAATTTGCATACCAATGTGGTCCCCCACATTCCTGGGATATTCCCCTGAACAGCGAGATAGGAGTGCGGATGGGCTCGGAGGCTTTGTACTGTCTTTGGCAGTTAGCATATTTGTGGTACCATCAGGAAGGTGAAGGTAATTCAACTTCACCGCCCATGTCAACGTGCCGCCGACCGTATCAACCCACCGACAATGCACAGGTTCAGGTACGGCACAGTGTGATAAACGATTCCACACTCATTTGTCACCACTTCCGCCGCGATGCCGCGTGAGAAGCTCGCTATCACGCGCGTACATGCCGGGTACATCTAACTACCGTTTGGTAGTACCGCCCACATACCGCTTGCTTTCCACTTACCTAAGTCATGATTAATGGCCGCATAAGGGATGACAGCTGATGATGAGGGTGAGAGATTTCAATTTTAACACGAACCATTCACACACACACAGGCACACATGCACGGCCGGGGCCTTTTCATTGCTGAGCTACTGTCGGAAAGCCACGAGGTGACGGGAAAATGCCGTGCCAAAGCCATTGACTTGCGGCCGGGCTGGATTTGGTAAAGGTGTTGTCAACACGGATGTGAGGCTCAATTTGATGGCTTATCCCCCCCCCCCCCATAGCCTATCCATGGATTGGAGCGTAAACAAGCATTAGGGGGGCGACAAGGAAAATGATCCCAATGTTTGATCAATGACCCACCGGATTGTGTGGCTGTGCGTGACGAAATGGCGCTATTATTCGCCACCAAATACAACCTGCCGGACCAGTTTTGACAGCAAGGCCACCTCCGAAGGTGTTGGATGGTAGTGACAAAGCAGTTAAAGAAGGTGTAGCTTACATGGATCGATCAGTAACTTGCTTACCTTTTTTTGGGGCAGTTTGTTGGTGGAAACTGTTTAGAATTCTAGGGTAGAATCCTTGGAAATAACTTACGAACTAGCAGTTTAGCCGCTCCAATGCGTCATGGTTGTTACCATGCACGTTGAGAGTTGGATTTTAGATATTTGTTTTCATATACTGGCTTCAAATGTTTGAGTTATTTTTGTAACGAAACAAACCGACGCAAAACAATGCTTTTGACTAAACCATCTTGGACGAATCTTCTTAGAATTGAGAATACAAATATCTGCCCCTTCTCAAACCGTAACCGTTGTGGGCGATAAAAAGGCTCTCACGCCATCTCTCCTGTTAATTTGTAGGACAACGAGTTTTTAAGAGCCTCTGTATCCACGTTCGTTTTAGGGTAGTAAAAGAGCAGTCAAGGGAAGTAAAAACCGGGGGAGCCTAGATGGCTTTCAGTTCGCTGGACAGACAAGCTGCTGGTTCGCGTGTCAGGCGTGTCAGTCAGCGTTTCAAGTAGCTCGGCGCCCCTAACAACTCCCTGATGGAGATAGGGACGAAGATTTTGCTTTCCGGCGTTTTTTTCCCTTTTGGTATTAAGTTAAGTCTAGCAGCACCACTCGACCGCCGTAGAACAGATTCATCAGCAAAAGATCTATCAGAGGATTGTCGGAAAGTGAGAAAACAAACATCTTAACTCTGTGTACGATTCATTGCGGATGCTCCTCTTTTGCGGTTTGTTCACTAACTACATGACCTCCAGAGCAGGGAATGGAAGGACATTAAGATAATGAGGATAGGGACGATGGCAAAGGTTTTCTGCCAGGGAAAAAAAAGTCAAGAAAGATGAGAAGATCGTTATGGTAAAATTTAGGTTTTACCATCGAGGCAGAACATTTTCTTTCATTTCAAGCCGGAGTGCCTTCTTATTTGATTTCACGTTTTTTTATATCTTGTCCCAGATTCCACCTCTGCCTGGATTTTGTGGTAATTGGATTTGCATTTGACAGTGTGCCGCTCTTCAATTGATGGTTTCGTGTTTTTCTTTCATTTTCGGTGTTGGTGTGAGGGTGGGTTCTGCACCATTGTGTTTCACGAGCGCCTGTTGTTCGCCTCAATTTTCCGTTTTTTAATGAGGTAGTGCTAGTGCTGCAAATGAGCTGCCTCACAGTGTGTGTGTGTGTGTGGGTAGCACTGCGTGTGCTTTTTGTTGGTCAAAAATGTTGTTTCCCCTCTTGAAGCACAAAACAGCTCTGAAAAAAGACAGTTTAAAACATGGCTAAGCGCTTTAGCTTCTGAGTGCGTTAATTTGAATAATTGATTTGATTATTTATTCGCCACCAAATACAACCTGCCTGGGTGAGCAGTTGGCAAAGTTTGCCTCCCTGCTGAATTATGTTGGACAGGTGAAGAATTACACCACCACACAATATGCTTTGCCGGCAACGAAAGGACAGATGGTCGAACTTTGTAATGCAGGGAAAGTGGGATTTAATTTACGGGGGAACAGTTAAACACGTCCAGAGGAATGAAAAGAACGTTCCTTTACGGCACCATTGTCGTTTTTTTGCGGTAAAATTTAATTTTATCACTTGAAATTGGAAGCAAAATGAGATTGAAGGTACTGCTCCAATTGCACTCCGTATACAAGTGAGTTTGAGTGGGAAAACTTAAAGCAATGTTATGACTCTTTGTTACGTAAATCGTACCATGGAGCGTCCTTTAAAATATAGGATTTTTATGTTCAAGCAACGGACTGACAATATTACAGGGAAAACGATATTTAAATGCACGTTAAACGAAAGTGATCCAGAAAAAAAAATACAACACAACAACACTGCTTTTGTTCTTGCTCTGCAATTTAATTTAATGCACTATTGAACTTTATGTCTTGACGCAAGTCCTCTTTGTCTTAAAGAATTAAAGCCAAAGTCTCTTGATTCCTTCAAATCAGCTTAGCTCGATCATTTCATATTCTAGTAGTATTCACTCATTGGAAGTATCCAGAAAATATAGTAAAGAGAAAATTAATGAAGTACAAGTTCAAAAGTATTGAAAAACTTGACAAATTTAATTACACCAAGCCACTCCCTGGTAAACTCTTATCAACAATGTTTGCAGTCACACCCTTGGAACATCTTCAAATTGGAGAAGTTGTCTGTTGAGGACTTTCGTTTTAAAAATTTGTATTAAAAAAATGTTACCATGACATAATTCAAGACACCGATCATATTCACACACATTATTCATCTATTGTCATAAAGAATGAATTCAAATATAGTCTAATTTCTTGTCCTACGCTTTCAAACACTATTTTCAACCTTTTTTGTGCCTCGCTGCAGAACCAATAATAAAAGACATTGGTTTTTGTGTTGAGTAAAGGCTAGCCATAATTAATAACGTTTGAACCAGTGAAGTTTACAAAGGAACAGTTTCTCCCTATCTTAAAGTCCGCAAAGATAAGAGCACTTTAAATACCACCCCGTTGGCGTGCCATTATTTTTAGAACCATCTTTACACCATCCATACAAAATAAATAGCTCTGCACGATTGCGTCTGTTCAACGTTCGGCAGTGCTCTGGGGCGTAGTTTCAGTGTGATTAATGAAGCGATATTGGCCGCAGGACAAATAAACCGACCATCCAAGTGAATGCACTGGTAAAACCTGTCAGACCTTCGATTTTGACCGGTCCGTCTTCGAACAGTTGGCAGAAGGCGAACAGAAACCACCTTGCGCCGGGGAAGGAAAGGTGAAAGTTCCAGAAACGGCGCACATGCAGAGATATTTACAGCTATGTTGCCGTAAAAAGTGATTTTACACTTACTGGGTAGGTTAGGTTTTGCCCTTTTTCGCCTCTCGCAACGGACAAGGGCACGAACATATCAAATTTCCGACAGGCCTGTCAGTTTTCGAAAGATTCGGATGGATTTTCTGTTACGCTTCACCAGCAAACCCTTAACTATGTAACACCCGGATGCTTTACCCTTTTTTCCCGTATGGGTTCTCTGTGGTATGTTGCTCTTGTGGGATTTGGCAAAGAAATGCTATAGTATGTACTTTAACGAAAATGTGAAACAACATTGTAATGCAGCAAAAGGGGACACCTGTCAAAGCTTGTCAGTAAAATGGCTCCACTAGTGACCGCTATCTTTGCCCCCTCTGACAATTTGCATGTCCAAAGTAAAGAGTGGAAGCAGCAACCTGGTACAGTTGGGTTGTTTGAAAAAGCTCTTAAACAGCTGTCGTCGGCCACAAATGGTGTACGAAGCGCTGAGCGTATGTCTGAAACCTTGCAAAGCGTTTGATTTGGATGCTTTATCAACTGAGAAATTGAGTTTTCAACTTCTCGGAACGACGGGCATCAGCTGGTGGCGCCTGGAAAAAGGTTTCTCTTCGCAGGTCAATCGGCATCAATTATGGGACGGAGACAAATTTTGTGTATGACGTCTCAATTCTCCACCGCTGTTGATGCCTGCAGATGGAAGGGGTTGAAGTTGAAACCCGAAATAGGACAGACGGTCTAGTCACCGATTCCGGTTTGGACTAATTTCACGCTAGCAGAACCGAAGCAAACTCGGAAACCTCGGAAGATAAGTTCCGGTCCCAGACGTCAATTGAGGGAGTTTTTCAGAATTTGGAGTTGTTTTAGATTAGTTTATATTTACAAATTACACTCCATCTTGTGTTGGAAAGGGTAGCGATAAGGCTACTGTCTCGCACTGCCGGAACAGCACCAGCATGGTTCCAATTTGTCACGAAAGGATATCGTCAGGCATAGACTGCTTGTTTAGGATGATGTGATGGGTTTTCGAATAACATCAACATGTCAGCACGTTTTCTTCGGTGTATAATTTTTGAGAAAACACGTGTAAAAACAAGCGCAAAGAAAATAAGTGAGAATTTAATCGAAAAACAAAGCATTTATGGTGGGTGGATTGGTAGGGAGTAGGTGGAGGGGTAGAGGCGCTTATTTTGGGGGAATAAATTGGATGCTCACAGCGCTGAAACTTTAAAACAGATCCAAGAAAATGGCCTACGTTGTTTTATTCTCAGAAGTTGGTCACTTTGCATTAGTGTTTGATGTTGTAATGTTTTAATTTGGTGGTGGTGGTGGTGGGTACTTTGGGCTGCTGCGGCCTCCGAGGTGCAAAGTTTTGGAAATTGTGCCTCTCAGGGATTCTGCGATCTTCTGAAAATATGAATAGCATTTTGTTGAGCTTGTTCAGAAAATAGTATTATGTTTTGCTGTAATTGGATCTGCTATGTATATGGGAAATATTTTTTAATTACAGCTACACCTTCGCATTGTCAGATACGAAAGATACGACTTATTTGTGGTCTGTCTATCCATATGCATAGTAAAGCACGTCTCAAAAGTCGGTATAGTACACGCGAGATCCCGTAGTTGTCGTTCCTCCTAGAAGACGAACCATTAAACCTTCAATCTTTCAATCAAACATTCCGAAGCAAGAGGAGGAATTATCTCTCCGGCTTTTATTTTGATTCACTAGAAAGTGTGGGTTTTTGGATGGTCTAATTACACAGTTTCCGCAGTGGTTGATTAAATTTACGATTCTTGCAAATCGTGATCCAAAGATTATCTCTTTGATGTTGCCCAGTTTGAAAGATTTTGGCCAGCGTTGTATCGCCTCCTTTCGATTGATGGTTTGTTGTTAATTGCCCGCTGGTTTGCTTTCATTACAGTATCGAAATCTAGGAAAGCTAAATCCCCATCAGCAATGCTGTTCTTTCGCTACTTTTGTTCAGTCCGCTGATCTTAAGCTCATTGAAAATGGTGCCGTTTGAAGGTTCATTTGCGATTTCTGGATGAGGTAATGAAAATTTCATTACAGACGTTGCGAAGGGTGCACTGATTTGAGTCAGTCGTTTTTGCTGTCAAATGCAAGAAGTCACCGTTGTAATGGTTGGCTACCTTTGCTTCGGTTGATAATAGATTGAACAAACCGAGTCGAGCCGGTTGTGGACGCGTCGATCAAAGTGCGAACGAGGGAATTTTCCGTGAATCCAACACCGACTACCGAAACGGAGCAGAAGAAGTAGTGGAATTCTTTTGTAAGCGCCTTCCCAGCATAAGTTTACTAATTTTCGCTATTTGGATGGTTTTGATAATTACGATTCCATTACGCTGAACGGCAGGAGGGCCTCCTTCTGTAGAGCGGCCGATAAACACCCGCGAGCCATAAACGGTTACTGAGCTGCTGAACGTGCACTAGCAATGGAAATACGAAGAATACCACCTACCGTGAGCGTGTGCGTGCTGTGTGGGACTGTAACCATGGTTGCGTACAATTCCCGCTGAAGATCACGGATACATGCATTCGGATGAAGCAGGCAAGATGCACCAACTTCAGGAAACCTTTGCTCGGATTATCCTTCACCGGAGGAACAGTTCACCGAGTGTTACCGAATGTGTGTTTCGACAACTCGACTCCAAGCCGTCCAAAATGTTTCCATTTTGTGAAAAGATTCTCCAGAGGCACAAGGATGCAGCGAACAAAAACCATTCTACCCAACAGCTGAAACAGTCCGGTGCAACAGTGCACCAACTCGGCGTGAGAGCGTGGGCAGAACGATGGAACGTTTCCCGGTACGTGTAATGAATGCAACGAATGCAGCTCTCGCACACCATTCCCGTCCAATGGCATTAAACAAATGGCTCATTAGAAGTTTAACCTTCTAGCGTGCTCGTGTGCGCCATGGAATAAGTGACGGGTGCTTTTCCGTTTGCAAGGTAAGATGGTGCCAAGTTTTCCAAATTTGCGAAATGGTTGTGCAGCTCTCGTTTAAGCGGATCAAAGGGAAAGGAAAGGAAAGGTAAAAGGATAATTAGAAATACGCACCGTAGACGCTGGCTGGTTTCGAATTAGCGGGGCTTAGGAAATTTAAAGGATATATATCCTATGCATGTGCTAGATGGGTTGAGAATGCGAAGCGAGTTTAACAATGTTACGCTTTCGCAATGCATATGGACGATACCGTCCTTTCTACCATTTTGCAGATGTTATGAAAATGTAGGATAATACCGGGTGTAATGATTGTTTATGTTTATGTTTGTCTTTTTGTTAGTTTTGAGAGTGCTTACACTAATGAGCTATACTTTAATAAGATACATACGGTAGTATTAA
>KB695068.1:0-12197 GCA_000349165.1 Anopheles christyi | reverse complement strand
TTTATTCAACTATGCAGCAATTTTGTGATGAAAGATGATATAAATGTACGGTTCTTTTCGCTCTTTTTTGATTGATCGTTAGAATAATTCTGATAGTGGTTGAATGTGTAGTTGCTCCGGCTTGTGTTAAGGCTAAGCTAAGTTCAATTCTCATTCGAACTGTTCCCCCGTAGTAAACCTGGTTTAAAAGTCTGTATAAGGCAGGCATGATAGAACATTAACGTCAAGAAAAAGAGTGAAAAGACTTGTTTTTTTTTCCTCTTAAAATATAGTTTTGCAATACCAATGTAGTCGGTAGTTTTCTGCCGTATTGAATGTTGCATCTCAAAAAGTTCATCTGTTGCGGTAAAACTTCTTCTCAGTCTCTCATGGCAATTGCTGTTCGACTCGATGCTAGCGGATAACCGTTGCACCAGGCGCATGCTTCGAAATAAGAAATTAGTTCAACAAGGGGGCTTCGTATCAGACTTCCCGTTAGAGATGGAACGGTCAGCATGGTGATGGTAGAGCAGTTAGTGAGTTCCGCTGGGAGTAAAATCGGTCGACGAATCCTTGCCATTCACCTATCAAGGATAACTGGAGCAATAAAATGGAGTCTGTGTGCTTTGCTGGTTCTGCTGCCATCTGCTATGGCTAGAGCTCTGGAACGGCCTGAATTTTCTATGCTGCTGTTGCGTCTGCTGCTTCGTATGTTGACATCAATATGTCTATGCTGTGCGTGTGCGTCTCATGGCATGAAGCAGCTTTCTCTGGATGTGGCCGGATGATGAACCTCAAACTCTGTATGAGATAAAATAGTGCTGGCGCCACCAATCCTGTGTTGCGGTCCTTAAAAAATCAGGATAGTATGGACAATCGTACTGTGTGCTATGTTGTGGATGGTGTACTCGTTTTTGCATCGTTCCTCTCAGTCTTTCCATGCAACAAGCACAATGTACGTGTTGTGTCGAAAATTTTGGAACTGTTTTTTTGTTGTTGTTGTTTTTTTTTTCGTTTCTGGCTGAAATTATGGATGAGATTCAGTAATCAGTTTTGATTATTTTTTTTAATAGTGATCAGTGTTAAATTGTGTTTACTCATAAACATACTCCGCAGCAAGTCAAGCATGGTTCTTATTGTAGAAACTATCGAGTTGACCTTCATTGGTAAGTCCCAGTGTCTATCAGTAGATATTATAGGGGCAGACAAATGCAAATAAACCTTTGCAATTTATCGCTAGAAAGTCATGGCGCAAAACAATGTCTTCGTACATTTGCTTAATGGACTTCATGTATTTGAATCATAAGCGTGAAACAGATTTCTTCAAAACCATTTTTTACGTTGTAGCGAAAACCGACCTTCTTCTCTTATACGATTATCCGAGCTGCTGCAAGAAGGGTCAGATAGATTACTTAATGTTTTTTTTTTTTGCGTTAGCGCCTACCGCCCAGCTCCGGCGCAGCCACACACTATTCGCGGCTGTCAGCTTCGTACGAATCCAAACACTGATGGTGGCGCTTTTCAAATCTGGAAAAGCACACTGCTTGTCATCCAGCAGCTGTGGCATGGTTCAGATTTAGTGTCCCGAATTTGAATTATTTATAACGCTCCTTCTTGCATATATTCATGCCGGCTTAGTTCGGTTCACGGAAACGTCGTTGGATGGAACGATCGTACACACACCAAATTGGGTGCTTTTCCTGATTCAATGGTTCGCGAAGGGCTAGGCAAGCAAATAACAAGGTGACGTATCGTGAAATGTATATAGGGACAATAGGAATAGTAATGGAGAATAGAGTGCTTGGGTCAAAAATAAAGCCATCGAATCTCAGATACATTCGTCCTATAGCGAAACGCGGACCTTAACAGTGCCATCGCTTATGTTTACGGGTAAAGCGTTGTTTACACTTTAGGTTTTTTTAATTGTAAGGACACACTATTGATCGTTGTTTACTAATCTTTGACATTGGCAATTTAAAATAGAAGGACGTTTTCTTATCGTTGGGCGTTTCATTCTTGATATTGCGGTCTGTGAGTGAGAGAGTAACAATTCAACACACTAGGGAGTTTTTCTTCATTCACGCGATCGCCTTTTAAGGTTCTTCAAGGTGTGCAGAGAGCACAGCGTTTACGTGCGTGAAAGTGTTGGTAATGACGAAAACGTGTGATACATTTATTCACTTGAATAAAATGATTGGAGCGTCACCAGTTACCGTTTTACGTTACTCATGTTTTACCCATTCATGCATAAAAGCTTGCTTAAAACATGGAATTTGCGTATGTAGAGATGGGTGCCATATTGGTTCCTGTGTTGCATAACTTTCCCCATAGTTATACACCTAATGAATGTGACTCCATTTTCACAATTTCATGAGTATGTTAAAACAAAAAGAAACATGAAAGAAACGCTCTAGGAATCTGCTTATAATTACAAAGAAAGAAAGAAGAAAAACGTTTTGCTATTTTAATCAAAAAAACACGTGACGGGGAAATGATCACAAATTTCGATACATATCTAAACTAATCAACTGAAATAAGTCACTAAAATTAACTAAACATAAAGATTGGGTTTCCGAGTGAAATTATTGGTTTTGTTTTAATTGTTGACTAAATTCTTCGATATTTTTATTAAGCATTATGTTTTGTTTTTGGTTCTGTAATTGTTTTATTAATACAAGAGGGTTAGAATCATATAATGGCATAGTTGAATCACTTGGTGGAATGTTTCTAATTTGAAAAAAGAATGTTGGACGAATTCTGTGGAGGTGGAACATTCCACCAAGTGATTGAACTGTTCCATTATATGAATCGAAACCCTGTAACATATCTTGTACTTAAACGAATACATAACATGATAATTGCATTGCATTAGTATTTTTAACCAATAATTTATCCTTATTGTTGAGCTCTGGTTATGATCACTAATCAAAGAGATTACGGGATTTAAAAAATAAAAAAGAATCTTGTGCGCTTCAGGCAGATTTATCTATTCTACACTCAAGCTTTGCTTTGCCACAACCCTTCGCAATTCTTTCGCCAATCTTGCGATTTTACGAATGTTCTTTTGGTTGCTTCTGATCATTACCATAGGCAACATACCGACCAACAATCCACCGGCAAGGCAGCGAGTTCGTCTAGATGCAGAACAGATAGAACATATGTGTTCGATCTTTATACATCGAATATCGCCATGTAAGCTTTTACACGTCTCAATATAGTGTTGTTTCTAATATTCTTGTATTCGTACAGTGTAGCTACAAATTATTTTTAAATATTAATTTGTGACGATGTTTTCCTAATGGTAGGCAACATTGAAATTAACATTTGCATCGAGATATAGACGTTTGCTATGCAGTGATAGAAACAGAAAAAACCTATATGGCTTTGTGAATCAAACATGCAACAACATTTCTTTCCAGCTTCACCAATTTGTACCATCGGTTTGTTTAATCTTACACATCGGCAAACGATTCTCTCATCCCCGAAAACGTTACGTTGAGACACGTAATCTTATCAGTACAATGACTTCGTCATTATACGACGAATGCAAACCTTGTGTCCTGGGGTAAAGTTTTATTTAAGCATTTTCGACACATCGTACAAATCTAAGCTTTTTTATCTTTTCGTCTCTGCACTTCACATTATTTGATAAAATCGTACATTAAATTTGTGATAATGTTTTAATGAATATGGAACAATGTTGATCATTTAAGTATCGCCCCACGTGGTCGTGGTTACTTGACAATCTGCTCTCTGCATTTTCATAAAGCGCCTGAATGTAGTGTATGCAGACGTTCAAATCTTGCATTACGATTGCATACCTAGGAGGCGCGAATGTATTTTTTATTGCAGCGCAAGATTGTTGCAAGATAGATGATAGGAATCAAAATATAAGTAGATAAGGTCGAAATAAAATAGTTTACCGCTTTCAAGTTGGAATGGGTTTCAGTTAGCTGACCGCACAATTAAAAAGGACCCGTTTGTATGGTGAATACATGATCGATACATGTAAGTGTTACTAAAATCTCAAATCATATTGAAATAATATTTAAAAAATTAATAATCTTATGGAAAAAATGTAATTTTAATAATACAAATACAATATATGGCATGCAATCCAGACATGAGCACAGAATACATGAAATATTTATTGTTTTACCGACATTTTCTTACTTATCCGGCACTATAACCGCTTCGCAGTCTTGGCCTGCTACAGGAGCGATCGAAATCGCTCCCGGTTTGGCACCTTTGTCAGCAATCTGTTATCCCTGTCTTGTTCCTTTTTAAATTTCATCAATTTAAGATGGCGCTAAATCACAACATTCTGGTCGAAACTAATTTTTACTTGTATCTATCCTATCCATTATACCTTCTATTATGTACTACCTTTTTGTGACGCATTGTGCGTATATTTCATAGCCACCATTTATTTTATTTTATTATTGGCTATTTCGCTGTTTGGGTAGCTTTTTAATGTAATGCTACTGTAATGCTAATGTGGATTGGTTTAGATTCCGCTTTAAGTTCATATTACAAGTTTGATTATGCTTATCATCATGTTGGAAATTGTGCCAGCTTGTGGCATTATCAATGACTTTAGACAAACTTACTCCAATACCCTCATCTTGTCAATCAAAATAGATATTGAATGCGATCAAAGTCAAATCATAGACGACTCAGACAAAGAAAAAGGCTCCTCCGCGATTGTACAATATCAAATATCGACCAATTTACGGCGTCATTATACGGCACTATTTTTGGCTTCAAACTGGATACTCAAACTGGCCGTAACCGATTGATCGTGAACCACTTACCAGTATCAATCTAGAATTGAAAGAGAAGTGTGAAAATTAGTTCTGCTGAGTTCGGTTTGACAAACCAATTGGCACTGTTCGAAAGCGATTCGATCATGTGACAGAAATATTCGTCTTAGCAAGGAGTTTTGATTTTCACATGGTAGCGATGTGGTAGCATTATCTAAAGTACAAAGTACACGGCACAAGATGCTGATATATGGAATTGAAATTGTGCGCCTCATCCTTATTTGGCTATTGACCTCCTTTCGTAGCTTGTCTTCATCTCTGAAATGTTTGTTACAATCGTTATCATACTGTTAGTTTTTTCTTTTCTTTTTTTGCTATATTCCCTGTGTACTCAGCTGAGTCGTGAGGAGCTACTCTTTAACCATAATTTCGCAATCGTGCTTTTGCTTTGGTAATTATGATATATTTTGTAGTAATATTTCAAAGGATATATTTATACTCATTAAAAAAATCCTGTTTTTCCGCCGTTTACATGGGTTGTTTTGTCAATCGCGAGCAGGATTACAATCAATAGAACTGCTCTAGCTAACCTTTAAACTCGGACAATCATTGACCTTGTAAGCAAGTACAGTGTGCCTTAGCTAAACACTGGATAAGCTATCACGAAGCAAGTTATCACGAATAAAGAATGACTACATACGTTGGCTAGTGAGTAAGTATCTTTCCCATCAAGGAAAAAGAATAAGTTACATGCCATGTTCTAATGAGCTACAAGATATTCTCCACCCGAGAGCAAGGGAAGTGTTTGAATGTTGAGAGGAAAATAAAGAGAACTGAAGGTAGCGCCCAGGATCGCTGCCAAAGGCTTTGCTACTGCCTACGCTTCAGAAGTAGTGCCAAGAGGCGAGAAACGGTAAAGTGTTCATGAACAAGAGGGCGAATTTGCTGACAGTCGCGTAATAGCGGATGTGTTCCTGTTGGCACGTACATAATGCGCCATCTAGTGGGCGAACTCAGTGCTATGGTATCCACGAAAACAGAAAGAAAAGCGCTTTTCTGAAAGTCGGTGGTGGGTGGTTTTAGTTTTATGTGTCTTTTACCAGAAGAAGGATTTTGGTAGCAGAAGAAAATTGTCCTATAACTAAACAACTTGGATAAAGCTAATGCAGAACAGAAAAAAAATAAGGACGACAATCACACATCACCTTAGCCCTATCACAGTCTTTGGGGGAAATACTAGCTCTAGTTGGCTTTTTACCACTGCCCACAATGCAGTCATGTTCTTCAGCCGCAATGATACACTCTATTATGGATCTGTTTCTTTCTCATTTTTCTGTGGGATCAAATTTCCACAAGGACATTGCAGCCAAAACGTGAACAAAAACACTTGTGCTGGTAATACAGAAAACAACTTCCTTCTGTTGAAACTATGTGTCCTATGCATACTAAATTCAACGTAAAGAAAAAAATAAATTTTGCATTAAAGCCTTTGTTAATATTAATTAACAATTTTTTTCTTTCCCTTTTTCTCTTTTCAGGTAAGTCATTACTACTGTTTGGATTACTGTTTTTAGTCAATACTATTGATTGGAATGCGTGCCAGGTCATGTAGCATACATGGATTACTCATGAGAACAAAAGGTAGTGATGGCAAAATTATGATTTTTTTCTGAACGCAATGGCAACAGTGTCGCATTAAAAAGGATCAGAACGGATAAAACAGGTTTCAGGTTGGACCAACTCTGACGGTTAAACAAAAAATTGGGTAAATTTAAAGTCGAATTATAATGTATCTAGGATATTCATTGTGCAATCCTTATCCAAAATGTGTGCAAGAGAGGCAAAGAAAACAACACAATACATTTTTTTAAATTTGTACGAAATTTCCCAGAAACCTTTTTTTAACAATACATAAATTTAAACTTTGCTTTTCGCGTGGCTTTCCGGTTTTATTTATTTGATAGAAACACTGTTTACAGGATTTTTCATTTGATAGAACAACACAAGCGTATCTTAAGACAATTGAAGCAGTTTATAAGACAATCTTGTCATACAATTCATATGGGGCGATTGTCTTATCATCTGCTTCGTTTGTCTTAAGATGCGCTTGTGCTGTTCGATCAAATGAAAAACCCTGTATTAAATCTTTTTAAAAAGCAATACACTATGGTAAATATGTAGCCTATTGTTATAGGCCAACGTGTCATACATGATCTTATGGTAGACGCGTAATCCTATATAAGGCTACGTAATTCTGTAATATTTCCCATTCAGACAAAAAAAAAAGGTATTGATCGGACTGTTAAAACTTTCATGCTTTTCTCCACTTGTGGAACAATTCAAAGCACATGCTTTGTTCCCACCTTACTGTTTCAAATAAGTATTTGTAATTTAAATTGCAAAGTAAATTCCTCCACTCGCAAACAAATCGATCATAATACAGCCCAACTCGCATGAGCATGTTTTGTAAGAGCGTAGGTTGCATCAAAGGAATAATTTCAATTGATTCATTTTACTTGTGTTTTGTGTTACCGAGAGCATAATTTACTCATGCCTGGGCCCATGGACGGAAGTCGAGCGTTCTTCATGGCGTGCTACTTCTTACGTATCAAATGAAGTCTCGGAAAATTGTGCATTGTATTGAAATGTGAAAGTAAAGAGGGCTATATTTATTTTCTTCTATTATAGCAAAAGAAGGTTGTCGAACATTATGAAATAACTGCTTCTCACCAACTTTCGCCCCATAATGAGAATTATGCGTACTGACCGAAATACGGAGCTTTTTTTTGCAGTAACATACCCCTTATCAATCAGGTTGGAATTGGTCCGATTAGTAACTTACAGTATTTGCGGTTTCCTATGTTTCAAATGTTTCGTGGTGTAAAATGTCGCCACGATTATTACAAAAATAGAAAAATGGAGGTTATTTATTACGTCAAAATGGAATGGTTAATTCATGAAGTACTTATGAATTCTAAGAAGGAATCTTTTAGAACTTCCGGTGCGGTTTGTTTTGTGCAATGACTAGCTACTACTAGGTCGTATAACTGCAGTGTACAACCTCGTGAAAGTAAATTCTGGACAAGGTCAACGCAGAGACCAATTATTTAGACTTTGCAACCCTCGTGAAACGCCAATGTAGGTCAGCGGTGCACTGAAGTTACTAGTGTACCGATGACTCCCGTTGGGCATGTGTGCTGCAATGTGTTTTGTTGTGTTCATAAACCTTTACCTTACGACTGTATGGTATTGCATCGGTTTAAAGAATTATTGACACATCTTAGCGATTGCCTCAGTGCAGGATCGTTCCCAGAAATGAATTTCACAAATTGTTTAACCTGAACATGCGTTGACTCTAACCGTTCGTTTCTCGTGCAAAGGTGTTTCTCTCGCAGATTCTCCACTGCATGCTTATCCATCACAACACTTTTTTATCCCGTTTTCTGCATTTATTGTGTTGATTGTTTCGCTTTATTATATGACATTTCTTGCAGCTATGAACCTGATAACATTTATCAATGCTTCATTGCATTTGCGAGTAATTTAACCAGACCAGATCAATTGGTGGATAATTGAGTGATTGAAGTTCCATCATCGATCGCGTATTAATCTCTTATAAGCACCGCGTTGATGGAGTTCTCTCGCACTCTCTAGGGTGCAGCTCCACGCTATTCGATGCACAGCATTGAAACAGCATTTGGTCTCTCTTTTTCTCTCGCTGTTGGTCCATCGGATTTGGAGCTCTGCTTGCTCTTCACGGGGCAGTCGTCTTGCCATCCAGTCGCGTTAGGGGAGATGATGGTGCGTTTTCGTACAACTTCGTACGATTCTTCACTATCCGATTTCTCTCTTTTTCTCTCTCTCTTGGGTGAAAATGTCAGAGCGAAGACTTCGGGGAGTGGATCACACGAAGACCCCACAAAACTGAGACCGCCGCATAACTGGTGGTGTCTTGACTGACAACACGGCTCGCGGTTTGCTCACAGTTTCAACTAAGACACGCGAACGATAGGGAGTGTTTCGCGCGCGCGGCCCTCTCTGCCTACAAAGCAAGCCGCCCGGAGGAAACAGTTAACAACGTTGACCGCGCATATAGCAGCAACGCAAGTGTTCGCGTTTAATTTGCGTCCCGTCAATGTAAAAAAAACGTATGTGGCACTGAAGTTATTCTACTTGGAATGCCCAGATTTGGATGTTCTCCATCACCAGGAGCTTTAGTGTTACTCCTTTTCAACATTTAAGACCGTGTGATTGTAGCTCCTCAACGCGTAACCTCCTCACCACCTACACGTCGTACACAGGCAGCACGGCATGTGTTTGCAAAAATTGTCGCCTACTTTTTGTGGGTTGCATTTTTGCTGTTCCACAATTTTTGGATCTAGTGTCTTTTTCTTCTTCCCCATATCGGCACTCTACCGACAGTGACGGGGAAACATTCCTACTGCCGCCTGCAAGAAATCAGCGTGAAAGAGAACGCGAAAGCGACTGCGTGTGATCGAGAATGAATATGGTGTAGACTGGGTGGGAAGTGAGGTGGAAAAGTGAAGAAAAAAGTCAACGTCACACACCCTGTGTAGTCGTCGCAGTTTCCTGTCTTTCCTCCCCACTTGCGTTGTGTGAGCGTTATTCCATAGGCGCGCGGTAGATTAAGTCTCGTGCGCTCAAACCCGCGTGCATTTGAAGTTGTGTGCGTGTGTGCGTGACTTCTGTGGCATAAAAATTCGCGATAGAAAATTTCCGTGCCGGCAGTGTCACATTCTTGTTCGAATTTCAGCGATATAAATCAATGGTGAACAGTTGGGCAGAAAGAGAGACGAAGAGAAAGAAAGAGCAGCATTAAAAATGGATTGATATCATGAATGAAATGATTGTAACCAAAAAACTAGATCTTGCCAATTTAACGCATAAAACCTTACGCTTCTAGAAAGATCCAAGAAGAAATCGTGTTTGGTTGTTTCAGAGTAACGCACAGACTATTGACCAGGTCATACTTTGCGGCTTTCTCGGCATTGCGCTAAAAATTAGTAAAAAATGGTATTCACTTGCAACATCTCCCAAGGAGGAGGGTGCGTATGTGTGTGTGTGTGTGCGTGTTTGAAAAAAATGTTGAAAAGTAAGCCGAAAAAGAAATATAAATAACGACTTGACCATCAACTATGTGCACGTAGCACAAGCCTCCGCAGTTCGTTGTGCTAGTTAACTTCTTCATTCTATCCCTTTCTTACACGCGTCATTTTTTAGTGCAAGTGTCACGACGAGAAAAGCGAAAAGTGTTCGCTGCTTGCGATCAACGCTGAGAAAACGCCTTTGCGTGTGTGCGTGTTCTCTTCGCCATAGTGACGAATACTATTAATTGTTAGGTGTATCGTTATTGAATCAGGTTTTAATTTTGTCAATACTTCATTGTATGTCAACCCATTGGGATTCACGTGGAAATGAGAATGGTGTAAATCAACCGCGCCAACGCAATAGAAAAGGTGTGTGCGAACAGAAAGTTTTCACGCGCACTAACGCATCCCGGGGCGCCTAAGCAAGCATGTGTGCGTGAATTTAGAGTGAACTTCTCAACGCTATACAATGCCATGACTTGTATGTGCATGTGATACTATAGTGTAATGTTATATCCACACCCGTTCGAAAACAGTGGAACGCAGGGTATTTCCATTATCGAGTTTCGGGCCGCGGTTCGTACATTATTTCACAGCGTAGCAATGTGTTGGTGGAATTGGACAAGGGTGATAGCACGCTGCACGCGAGGCCTGTGGTGAAATGCATCAAAAAGTGCAATGGTATTAGAGATCTTTCGTAGTATCACTTTCACTACACGTCTTGGGCATTGTGCAACTTCTCGTCCTTGAAATAGAAAACAGGATCAAAGGAATATTGAAACAAGAAAAGTCGGACATCGATCTAGCAAACTATCGCTTGTAAGGTTCGAACGAAAACACTCCCTACGAATTTAGTTATCAGTTTATCTACAAAACTTCCTTGATAAGCTTGCGGTTATCCAATCAGGGGTGGGGCCGCCGACATTTGTGACAACTGAGCAAACATTATTTTCTTCTTTTGATGCAACATGATCCATTCCAATCACAAAAACGATTTTGTATTTGTATTACTTGATATAGTAATTGCAGCAACTTTCATGGGTCTAAGCAAACTATCTTTTCGAAATCTGATACAATAGCCAGCACTGATAAAATACATTAAATCTAATGATTCATTCCCTATTTGAATTTTAGTGACAGCAGTTGTTATTCGGCAATATTGTGACAGGTTTGTCACTGTATGATGTAGAGCTAATGCCATCTGTGTTTTGGCTTATGTTTTGTTTTCTATCCATCTCAAAGTACAGATGATTGTGTATATCTCTCCCTATGTTGATGGTTTGGCTCACGTACGCACCTCAATGGTGTTGTTGTTAAGTGGTTGAGAACTACCAAAAGCAAAAACCGTGCTTACGCCGACATTAAACACCGCTTATGATTGCGTGAATTGACTCTAGAGTGTTTCCTCTTTTCACTCACACTCACCACTAGCGTTGGCGAGGGAAACGATAAATTCGATTTCCATTTCGCAACGGAACACAACATAAATCAGCGCTTTTCACATCGCCATGTCTTCCGTTTCTAGGTGCACCTGGTTAGAGGCGCTACCTCGCAGGAAGACCTCAATCAACCAATTGATGGAACATTTTGCATCAATTTGTGCCCATGGTCTCCACGGGAGTTATGCAAAGAGTTCAATATTGATGTTTTTGGCATAAAAAATACTCATCATCTCACGGAAAACCTTGAGTTCGCTATGGCTTAGGATAGAACAATTCGTTTTGTCTGTAACGTCATTTGTAGTTCATAACCGAAAAGAATTGGTACTCTTGGCGATAGACAGTATTGTATTATATTTTGTCATACCGGGGCGCACCAGTGATCGAGTGGAAACGGCGTAGGCCTCCTACGAGGCCTGACGTTGTTCGAATCTCAAGCGGAACGCCCGTCACCCCGCAACAATTTACAAACTCGCCGACTTGACTGTATAGGTCGTTTCGCCAAAGTCGTCACCTGAAGTCGTCGAAATGTCAATTTTATGTAGCATTAAGTTACACAAACATGAGAAAATAAGATACATTTCCTAAGGAAAAGATATTTGTTTGAAAAATACTATCAAATCAACGCATTTTATAAATAATATAGCAATGTTTTAGGTAAAATAATTTTTTAATGAGTACGTTATATAAAACTGGTATAAAAATAACGAGAAATACAACATTCAAACAGTTTTTATTAGAACTTCATCTCGTGTATTTCAAGAGCTTCAGTTTTGACTAAGTTTGTTTGCATCGAACCCAAGCTCAACCTTTACAAAAGACAATGTATTTACTATCTTTTGATAACACACTTGCTTTTTACTTCGATCATGTGAAGAACAAATTGAAGAGCAAAATATGCACTGTAT
>KB695057.1:0-12001 GCA_000349165.1 Anopheles christyi | reverse complement strand
CATCACCATTAGAATGGAATGACATCGTGATATGAGGTGAGCATTAAAAAAATACAATATTTATGATTGTCGCAACGCGGGCAGGTACAATAATTGCAGTTCATCGATCTTCGTACGTACTCGTACTTCAATCGTGTTGAGGTTGACACAAAAAAAATCTTTACTTTGGTAAATAAACTATTTTATTTAAAAAAAAGGAACTTTTTTATATTTTTTCGAACAATTAGTAGGTTCCTCATGCTGTACAGTGAATCAACCGTTCAGAAGAAAAATAACAACGCAACGCAAAGTTCCTGTTTGCTCGACCGCAAAATTGACTCACAAATGTCACATACGTCCGTACTGTTTGAATATGTGAGTGTGGTTTTTTTACCATAACATCGCAAACTCACCTATTCTCATCACGTAAACGGGAAGGGTTTTTTTTATTTATTTATTTATTTGCTGTTAAATTCCTTTGTGGGTAATTTCCAGATAACAAACCAAATTAAACTTTCAACCACCCCCTTTTGGTCGAGGAAAGCGCGACAAACTAAAGCGTTCGTACAGTTTGGTATTACTATTTGTAAGCTTTCTAATTACCTTTTTGCGTACTGCTGCCAGCCGGTAGAGGCGTTTATGCAATCGTGTTTTCCACGATGTTCTGCTGCGTATGCTATCCCCTTCCAAGCAAGCAAGGGCAAAATATGCATGCGCAACGTGCCGCTAAACAGGTGGTATTGAGTAGCCGGTGTTAGTGTTTTACTTCTCCGTTGATGACTCCACAGATGGAAGGGAAATGGAAGGAAAGGGAAGAAACACACTCACACTATACGTATTTTTTCCCCGCCTACTACTACACGATCGCTATAACTCACGTGTACGTGTATAGCACTATGCGGGTTGATCCGTTCTCATGGCTTGCTGCGGTTATCGTACGGAGTATGTAGAGTAATGCCAAACACACAACAATTCGAATTGACCGTGAAGCTTTGAAACGATTTTGTGATCGTGGATTTGTGCCCTTAAAAATCGAGCAGTCAGCGTTGAAGAAATAGGTTCTAGATAAAGCTACGGAAGCTATAAGCTGTTGCAGCTGTACCTCATGGGGACCGTATTCGTTATTTATTCAATGCTCGCGTAATAAACACAGAACACGCAAACATATTCGTACGTGTTTTAGCAATCGAATGAATTATGCTTTTGTATAGATTAAAAACACACACACTATCACATCACCTTTGTAAGTTGATCACTTTTGAATAATTCCAACTTCCACTAAATGATGTTATTCAATTCATTTCTGATTCTCTCAGAACCGTTAACACACCTCACATGTGTTTTCACGATGCACACGTTTCACAATTCAGTAATCACACAAAAATCTGGTTTAATAACACATAAAGAGGAAATAAAAAACCCATCTACCGCAATTGATTTGTCGGGGAAGAAAAACTTGTTACACAAACCACTAATCGGCCGGATTGTACCGGGGCGGGCTGTGATCCAAGTGTACATCAACAGAGGTTACGCGAGTACCGACACAGCGGCGTATACGCAACACACGCTTCGACGTGTTTAGGGAAACGGTTTTTACGCGACAGCGGGTTACAGTACGAGGCTCAGACGCAACCACTCGGTTTGAATTTTTCTCCTGAACTGAAGAGAATAGGGGTGGAACTATTGCTCGCGCACCAAACCGCCGAGACTACACTATGGGCATTCACGTTGTGCATCGGTGGTTAAAGTCCAAAAAACACGCCTTAACCTTCGTGTATGGTTACCATGTAGTGCATTATTCCGCTGTTGTAGGCATCTTCGATTCAAGTGGCAATACAAATACTGCATATGTTTATCTTCTTATACTTTTAACCGATCGACTTTAAATGTTCTAGCTTGTGTAGTCTATTCATAATATCCCTTCTGCGTAGACCAACTACACAGACCACAGCCTCTGGTTGACAGTTGAACTAATGTGACATTTCTGCTCCGCGTCAAAACTGCCCAACTCCAGTTGTTTTGAGATGGCAACAAAAACAACCGAGTGTTTTGATTTGGCGTAGCACACGTTAATTAAGTTAAAAGGCAGAAATAGGAAACAATACACGTTTCATTGTTTGCTCAGTTTGATTTCCTACCATTCCAAAATGCCGTTGTTTCATCGGTTTGTGTTTGATGTGCTGGGCCAGTCGGTTTCCCTTCCAGTGCCATTGCTCGTGAATGTGGCCATATCCGTTGGGGCGTACTATGCCGGCCGCAGCTTGATACCGAAGATGAAACCGATATTTATCAATGCGAATCTGTATGGAATCGATATGAACAAAACGTCGAAACCTAAGATGTAAGTTAGTTTGAAAAGTGGAGGAACGGAAAACGATAAATTAAAATTACAATTTTTCTTTACCTTTGTAGCCCCGAAGCGTTCGGTGTAGTCACGGGATGCATCTTTCTGGTATCACTGTTCCTTTTCATACCCGTACCTTTTCTGAGAAACTTTTCCGCCACCATCAAGGGTGACTTTCCACACGATAAGGTAGGGGATAGATAAACACAAAATGAAGCTTGAGTCTGTTAAACGCTGCAATTCCGTGTTTTCTAGTTTGTGGAATTCATCGCAGCCATGCTTTCGATCTGCTGCATGATCCTGCTCGGCTTCGCTGACGACGTACTAAACTTAAGGTGGCGTGATAAGTTGTACCTTCCGACAGTTGCCTCACTGCCACTGTTGATGGTTTACTATACGAATTTCAATTCTACCACCGTTATACTGCCAAAGTTAGTACGACCGTTGCTAGGACAATCGCTCGACATCGGTGTGCTGTACTACGTGTTTATGGGCATGCTGGCTGTGTTCTGCACCAATGCAATCAACATACTGGCCGGCATTAATGGGCTCGAAGTGTGCCAATCGCTTATTATTGCCGGGTCGATCGTTCTCTTTAATGTGCTCGAGATACTGCACGGACACTTTAGTGATGCACACGAGTTTTCGCTATACATCATGCTGCCTTATATTGGTGCCACGTTGGCGCTGTGGCGTTACAACAGGTAAGCAATCTATACCACAAAAAGGAATGTATGTTATTTGAAGTTAATTTATTTTAGCAAATTTTACCTAAATTACAAAACAAATAACTAGCAATCGTATTACCTCATCACTTGCGCGTCTACCATTCTTTCGTCTTTTTTCCCAGTCTATGTCTATCTTCAGTACACATGCCTTTTGTAACAAGACTTTCGTGAGTAGATTGTTTTGCCTTTAAGATGTGGGCGACTTTGTTTAAATTGAAAATCGCTCCTTTCTAAGAACATTCTAACTTTTCACCTTCTTCAATCACATTTCTTTTACACATCGCCCTCGACTCTCCATTGTTTTGTTTTAGCTCCGCTATGAGCCCCTTCATTCGTCATTCCATCATTCCAGATCGATGCTTGATCTTAAATGCAGTGTAGTCACGGTATCAAAACGTTATTGCATAATTGGTGTCTAGCTAAAGGTATCTGCTTTACGGTCAACAGTCCCTTGCTTTTTGTCTGATTTCCATCCCAGTCTATATCTACTCATTATACTTCCAGTTCCTGTCTCATCAAACTCCCTCTAGTTACAGCACAGAACAGACAGTAGAAATTATTCTCTGCATTCCCCGGCTAGAGTGTATATAAATATTGATAATATCAGCGTTTAGGTGTGTATGACACGTGGACTCAGTACTTTCGATGGATGCTTAATGGCAATTCAGTTTTGGGAGTCTCGTATACGGGTGGTCGCTTTAATCCTTTTGACTGGTGACCCACCGGTTATGGTGTGATGTGATTTTGCTTTTAAATATTTACTATTCACTATGACAGTTTTGGTATTTAAGCGGTGCAAGGGAGAATATTTTGACTAGTTAGAGTGATTAATGATCTCTGATTTGGTGGGGAGGCTGTCCCTCTTTTTGCGTATGATGTTGTGTATATGATTATGTGTGCGATGCGTTGATTGGCCTTGAGATGTGTTGTTGGTTGTGTGGGATGGAAGAGTTTGAGTTTTTGTTCACCGTCTCGTGTGCACACGCGGACCCCACGGACTCTCAGGTACGATCACTGACCCACCCTTGAAAAAAGGATTACCAAGGCTGGGAAAGAGATCAGTTATCGTTAATGATGTTGTTCGCAGCCACTAAACCTAGCTAAAGTAATCATCGTCCGCCAGATTATCGTCCCAGCGGGCAAAGAGATTCAGTACGATATTATCAAACTTCCAGCTGTTCTCACGCACGTAGTCCGGCTGGTAGTATTTGTCTGTCCGCCGGCTCAATCGCTCGAGTGCACGCTCACCATCCTCTAGATCTTTACCAGCGGCAATCAGCTGCTGCACGTACTCTTCGTTCAGTACCTTTGTTCGCTTCGGATCGGGCAGGACAAGTGTGTCCAACGATCCACCTCCTTGCGATGCACGATACTCGTAGTACTGTATGATCGAGCCGGGCTGGTAGCAGCGTCGACAGTACCAACCTCCGAAGTGATTCAGATCACCAATCAGCATAACCGGCTTCTCGATTGCCAGCAATCGATCCGGATCGGATCCGTATACCTCTCGAAGCGTGCTGACCTGTACCGCTGCACTCCCTATCACGGTATTGTTGCCAGGATGCTGCCAGAAAAATCCGTACACATTGTGCTTTAGACGAAATCGTACCGGCTCGGGCCAATTATCGTACCACCGAAGGTACGCCACCGCTTTCCGGTTCAATATTTCGTCCGTACCACCGATCAGCACGACATCATCCGCACGGATCGCACCTTTGGTGGTGTACTTTAGCAGCTTCCGAAACATGTTCCTCCCACTGCACGTGGCATCCGACACGACTAGCAGCCGGTTTCGCAGTGTGCGCAGAAAGTCTGTCCCATCGACGTGGTGTGCAATTGAAGCGCCGTAAGATGGCGTCCCTGCGGCACCGGTGGGCCGGTCGCACAGCACAAACAGAGCGACCTGATCGGCCAGCTCCATTAGCTGTATCTCAAGCACCTCCACACTGATGAACGTGCACGGGACGATGTAGAACAGATTGCGAGCGACCGGGCGTGGTGTGGCCGTCTGATCACGGGGTGGTATTTTCGATGTGATAAACGCACGCCATATCACCTCCGGCTGGCCACAGTCAGCACCGTGCCATTGGGGGTTACAACGACACCGCCCAATGCCGTCGTCCCCTACCGTAATCACGCTGCCATCGTCATAGTCATCTGCCGGTGGGCCGTTGTGATTGTTGTTAAGCTCATTTGCTGCTTTGGCTGCTGCTACACCGGCGTCTAACGCTGACTCCGGTGTGCCTCTTATTCCTGTATCTATCGGTTCAGTCTCATTGTTGCCGGCTTGCCTGCTAGTTCCCCTAGAAGTCAGCAACGCCTTTCCCTGCGTACCCTCGATGAAGCACAACCGTCGTTTGTGGTTCCCTTGCCAGTCGGTGTAGGAAATAGTCCTGTCGAGAAAGGGAGAAAGGGAAATTTGTTTTAAGAAAATTAGCAAAACGAAGGAAAAATGCGGAAGAGATAGAATTACAAGGAAACTATCCCCATTTCATGTCACTGGGTCACCTCAAGCTGTGCTCTAAGCCAATTAGTGTCTGGCCATTCACCTTATGCACTACATACAAGCTTCATTATGTGGGGGATGAAAATGGGTATGACACAGAATGAACCAATTTAAGAGTTGATTTTAAAGCTTGACGAGCCAAATTGTCGTCTGCTCGGAGAGAAGCGTTGATGAGAGCAAAACCATATCAACAATTCAATTTGCATCTTGTTTCCGAGATTTTGCACTATTCGAGACTCGTGCCATGACATGATATTCGAGACTCGTGCAGTTTGTTGAAAATTGCATACATTGACACGAATTAAGGAATTAGCGTGGAACCGTTGTAGGAATGAGAAATTTCTTTTTTTTTTTTGGTAATGACAAGGACCGAGAAAAAGGTGGTTACGTACCTAAAATATTTCTCCGCTCGTTCCGCCTTCGGTACCTCGCGCTGAAGCCACGGACGATACTTGGGATGTCTGGGATGTTGCAGACTGCCCTGTAACAGCTGACGACCCGTTTCGTGTTCCACTTCAAGCGCAACCTCGTTGTGGTGTTGATCAGCCGTCGTCAGTCCCACCGTCCGATTTGGGATAAACCGGACAACGAACGGGGACCAGACGGAAAACGACCTGCCGATCCGTTCCACTTCACCCTCAACTTGTGACTGCCGCTGCTGCTGCTGCTCAGCTGTTTGTGGTAGGTTGTTGCCACCGGTACCACCATCTTCGGTCGTATCGATTGTCGTCGAGACGAGCAACGATCCGAACAGCAGAAACAGACAGATGAGCGAGATTTGTAGAAGAAACAGACCCCATAGGAACAGCCGTACGTCAGGGAGCTTCCGTTTGGCACCGGGAGACATTCGAGAGTTTCCGAACCCGTGCGCACAACCCTCTCCCCCTCGGGGGGATGTACTGGGTAGGCGATCCGGCTGGGTTTCTACGGGAAACAGCCGTAGAATAAGAAGGAGTGTGCCTGTGGGCGATCGTGTTGTACACCTTAGAATAACCCGTAGAAATGTCTGCTCTTAGGAGGAAACAGCTTTTCAACGCTCTAATTTTCACATGGGATGTTTTCGCCTACTTAGGAAAGGTAGCTCAAATATCTGCCACTAATCTATATCGGTGTATGGGCGTGCACTTGAATACGTCCTTGCCGTCGTCACACGGGAGCTGCTACTGAGTGTACACTGCTGGTTACTGTTGCCTATTCACATTTTTCACTTCGCTTCAAGCTGGTTGCTCTTTGCACTCATGCTGCTGCATACTTCCGAGACTCACTGCACATGCACACGCGTTGCCCTTCTTTCATTGCGCTGGGAAAAAAAACAGTTTGCTCCCGGCACACACGTACAAACCGTAACTTACTTCCTCTGGCTCGAAGTTTTGTGAATGAAACGGTCGAGCAAATATTCGGTCACATTCGGCAGCGAACCCAACCCGTTTTTGCATTGCTGAAATGCAACAAAAAGTGAGTCATGATGGGAAAACAGGGGGTGGGGATAGGGCTTAGAAAATTGACAGAAGTGTTGCCAGAAGCGTTAGGAGAAATTTAGTTGAACACATATTATTTTAATTTGTTCTATAAATGCTACTCCGCTGAAATACGTATTAAATTGTTTAAATGGATTGTAGAATAATGTTTCTCCGTGAAACAGATATTGTATTTCACTTGGATTCCTCAACTCCGCAATACTGGCAGCACGGGTTGCTATCCTTTCTAGTCAGCTGTCACGTGTGTCGCGATGTGCTCCGGCGTATGCGCCTGTATTGGTGCAAGGATTTGTTGTCAAACGTTTTAATTTTTCCGTTTTTTCTTTCCTTTTTCCTTTCAGATATCCTTCCCAGGTGTTTGTGGGCGATACGTTCAATTACCTTTCCGGTATGACCTTCGCTGTTGTCGGCATTTTGGGACACTTTAGCAAAACCGTGCTACTGTTCTTTATCCCCCAAGTCCTTAACTTTGTATACTCTGTGCCGCAACTCTTCCGGCTAATTCCCTGTCCACGCCACCGTATGCCAAAGCATGATCCCGCGACTGACCTGCTACACTTTAGTCGAACCCAGTTCCGTGTCGATGAGCTGAACCCGCTTGGGCGTTTCTGTTACCAGGTGTTCCGCCATCTGCGGCTCATACGGTGCGAGATGGATGCGGATGGTAAAACGGTCACGTGCAACAACTTTACCATCATCAACTTCTGCATCCTGCTGACCGGACCAATCCGGGAAGATCGACTGAATCGGATGCTGGTAGTGTTTCAGCTGTTGTGTGTGGCGTTTGCTTTTACGATACGCTACCCATTGGCGCACTACTTTTACGATACGAATTGAAAAGGAGTTTTTGAATGGAAAGGAAGAAAACCAAAGTTTGTTAAAATAGTAAAAAAAAGGAAAGAAACAGCTTAGCTTAAATGAAAAAAAAAAATCATCTCGAAAGTGGAACAATGTTATATAAAGTTTTGATGCAATAAAAAGGTAGATTTCTTACTTTTAAAGGTGATTTGCAATTTAATTTCTTTCCAGTGTAACGAATCGCCATCCACCAGTGTTCCTGTTCTCATACAAGGTATATAGGTTTATTGTGTATGTTTTTTCTTCCGTTCACAATGCTTTGCTTCTCTATACACTTTTCTATTTTCGTTTGTTTTTGTTTTACATGTTTTTGCTACCTCTAACACAGGATTACAGGACTTTCCATTCTTTCTATTTATGTTTTCACATTACTGCTTATTTTCCAATACCTCTCCTCACCTCTGTTACGTTACAGCTGTTGTGATTATTTAGAGTAGTTTCAGTGTGTTTTGATCATACGCATTTTGCATTAGTTGGCGGAAAAATTAAGCAAAATCTTTAACAGCTGTGTATTTCTATTGCAATAATATATTCCTGCTGGTGTTTAACCATGCCTTGAACATAAAATCCTCTTTGTTATTTTTCCTGCAACTTGAATCCTTTTTTTATTTGATTTGTATATTGAAGAAAGAGTTTAAGGGAACAAGTTGATAGAAAAACAGGGTAGAGAAAAGGTTTGATGTATGCCAATTTTTGTTCCACCAATCGATTGCTCTTGTAGCTCCTCCATGGTTCATTTTAAATTTTTCATCCTTTTCTGTCTGCGTGTGTTAGTGTGTAATAAATGTATAAGTATATGAATATTTTCTCAAAAATATATAAATGTTTTAATATATGTGATTTGCATTATTGTTTTTCGGTGCATTTTCTTTTCTTCTTTGCCAATTTCATTTAATGACACGTCTTAATTTGTTGTTTGTATGTTTTCTCCTCTGCTTTCCATTCATACATTAGAAGCCCTTTGGCTTATGCATGTTTTCATACACAATTTATCTGATATTAGTGATACTTGCGAATTTGCTTTTATTATTCAGTAAAGGAAGGATACCTTGTGGGCCTTATAAGTAAACTGTACTGTTGTACGATCACTTTCACGATCTGTCTCACCCTTTGACCACAAAACTACACTGCACTACACAAGTTAAACACACCAAATTACTTCCTATATAATGCTTTTCATTATTACCACCATCACAGACCTTTCTACAGGCAAAAAACGAGCGCCTTTAAACGCTTTTCCTTCTGCTCGACAATCACTCACTGTCTCCATATACACGAAAGGACAGAACAAACTGCATTTTCAGCTTGCAAATAATTTAGAACGCATGGATCAAATTGATCTCATACATAAAGAGAAACATTATGTTATTTTTTATAAGGAACACATTACTAACAAAAACAAGTTAACGAATATAGCCGAAATGTGAGACACAGATCTCAACCTTAATTAGAATAATTTAGAAGAAAAATAAAGACCCAAATTTTAACCGCATAAACAACAAAGCACTTCGTACCTCGACCCTCAACCAACATGCACGCGTTAGTAGTGTTTGCTAAATTCATTGTACTGATTCTATTCAGAGTGCTACATGAACATGAAAACGAACAGAGACTAGCCTCTAAAAGATCCTAAACTGTAGTACGACGCTATCCAAAAGTTAGGATTGAGAGGGTTGTTATATTGTGATCTACACTGTTTCTTAAGCGCACACCACATAATACCACAACGATCAATAAAATTGTACTGCATTTTTCATAGTGCTTCGTCCACTCTCAGGAACGGTTTCATTATGCTTGCATTTAAACAACCACACCCCACCCCAAACGCGTGGTGAGAGCATAAAAACTAAACAACATAATATTGTACATAATAGGTGTTTCTACCAGCTGTATCTTTGACTCATCTACGGTCAAACCCCAAGCTGAAGAAATTGTAAATTAATATAACACCAACCTATAGCCACCGCCAATTAGCACATAAACAATTGTATGATGATGATAAATATCTACGCCCTAGTTGCAATGGCATTTGTTTAACTGGAAATGGCTAATCCATTCAAGTGTGATGGTGGCGGTTGGATCTTACAAATGCACACAACAAATAATCTTAAACAAATGGCACAGTAATAATCTAATTGCGAGTAGCTCTTTCTCTCTTTCTGTACCTCTGTCCTCATCTAGTGTCCTTCTCTAGTGGCATTTAATTATGTGCGTTTTTGCTGTGATGTCCGTTGTATTGTTGAGTTTCTGCTGTTTTTGCAACTGTAATATGCTGTGCACAAACGGAATGTGTGAAAAAGTTGTTTTTTTAAGATTTTCATTGGCAGCAATATGCCATCTGTGTTATACTTGCTTTACTCTATATGTTTTATCTCTATATACTTTGTTTCGTCCGTTAGGACATTTCTTTTGCTATTAATTGTAATGAATATTGAGTTGCTTTTAAATGGTGTGCCGTTTCACCGGAAACTCCGGATTCTGGGGAAAACAATATAAAACTATTTTTAGTTGTTATACATATATAGCTTATTCTGTTTGTTCCATTTTACACTCATGTTTGTGATAACTGAAACAGTGTAGAGTGTTTCCTTTTTATAGACATATTTTATCTGTTGTTGTCTTCCTCTGTTTATATCTCATTTGTCCTATGTGTTGTAAGTGACCAGCAGTTTGTTTTACATTGTGTTAGCCTGTTCTCGTATCGATAATGAATCATTTTTAAGGAACTACGTGTGTTATTTCGAAACGAAAACGTTATGGCGTCAATAGAATTTCCTTTACCACCTTTGCCATGCCATCCAATCAATCAATGCCACGACCATATCTTAATTATATTGTTCTAGCTATTTCAACATTGTACCAATGTTACCACGATGAATACAAACAATCAACAACCATCAAGAATAGGAAATGAAGCAAACAACATCATAAGGAGTGTCAAAAAACAGTGTGAAGGAATCCTAGCAGGATGTTTCCTTTCCCCACCCTCTCTTTCTCTTTCTCTCTCTATCCTTTCTGTTACAAGTATCTCTTCCGACGTATTATTTTTTCAGATAATTTCCCCTTTCATGTTCGGTTTTTTATGTAGTTATTACTCTAACAGCTATTTGTTTCTGTTTTGCGCTCTATTAAACCCGCTATTAATGGGGTTTGCTTATTTGACTGACTTGCGGCTACGTCCTATTTCTTTTGATTACAAACATACAAACTCTCTTCTATCCCTCCTCGCTGTTAATACACGTGCCCAGATTCGCCTCAGTCATGTTTGATAGATTTTTCTGTTTCTCGCTTCCCTTCAAATGTTCCTTTTAATTTTTGCAATAAATACACCTTATCAAAAACAATGTATTTTTCAGTCCGATCGGCCCATCTTCTCAACTACCCTTTTTTTCATTCGTGTACCAACGTTTAATCGATCCCAGCCTGATGATGAATGTTACACAATAGTTTTTGGTATTCTTTACTTGACTTCTTTTTTTTTTGTGAATATGTTTTCAGTTAATTTGATCGTGATCATTTCACTTTCCTCTTAACACCTAGCGTTCATCAAAAAACCTAAGCCGAATCAAACCGAAGAAAAGGCATTCCAAAGTTGAAGTGCGGTGTGGTTGGATGTGATGAGGAAGGTCCTTCTTCTCTCACACTTCCGCTTAGTATTGAATTTTTTGTTGTACCTTGATTAAGTCCTTGCATTCCTGATTCGTTAATTTTGTATGCGCAGCTGGCGACTTTTTTTCTCCTAAAATTTAGTAAAGATCAAATTTTGTTTTACTCATACCCATCGTATGAAAAAGGTACTGGGAGTGTTTTTTTCTTAAATGTTTTGTTGAATTTTTTAATGAGTGAAGATAATTTTGCTACTGTTTTTTGTTACATGTTTCGTTCATCTCGATCAATATTTAACGTTCTTATGGAACAATCAGTTGGATTTTTTTCAATCATGTTCACTACGGGATAGGAAGAGAACGACGAGGTGTGTGAAAAAGGTTTAATCTCTAATGGGTGTTTTTTTATAGTGTGATGTTTGTACTTTCAATTTTCGATTGTTTGTTTGTTTGTTTCTGCTGGTAGCAGAGGGTAGCAAATTACAGAATTTTCTCTCTCGACC
>KB695046.1:0-12137 GCA_000349165.1 Anopheles christyi | reverse complement strand
ACATCCATTGAAGAATATCTAGCATGACAGCAGACGGCGTACGCCGACCATATCCTAAAATAAGCCGCATGATACGGTTTTGCAACCTAACGATCTGTCCTTTATTGCCAAGAAAAATGATTGACGAGCAATAATCAAGATGTGGAGATATTAGTGATGTGTAGAGGTAAACTTTCCCAAAAAAATCGAGATCCTTCGCCAGCCTACTTATCACTCCACACTTCTTAGGCACTTTGGTGATGACCTCAACTTGTCATCTAATATAACCCCCAGGTATTTAACCTGGTGGACCCTATCGAATTGTTCCGTGTTGATAACAATAGATAGAGGGTAGTCCAGACCACTAGCTGACATTATCATGTAATTGGTTTTATTAATGTTCACCGCTAATTTCTTGTACTTTAACAAACCATCTAATGCTTTCAAATAGAAATTCATTAAATACTCAGCTTGTTTGATGTCCTTGTGCGAGATAAACATAACAGTATCATCAGCAATAAATTGATCTTGCAAGCTTACAGAACGAGAACATGATGAACAAAATTGGTCCAAGAACAATTATTTGCGAAGCTCCAAGGGTGTTTTCTAGTGGCTCTGATATTGAGTTTCCAAACAAAGTTCTTTGGGTTCTGCCTGTTAAGTATCTTTTAAACCAATTGAGCTCCCTCCCCACAATATCAAAGCGCTTTAAGAGAGACAACAATCATGGTCTGGATATTGTCCGAAATGCTCGTTTTAGATCCAAGAAGACGGAAACTATATTTTTCTTCTATTCCATCAACTGCTTCCAATTTGCTAGTATTAAATTCAGAGCTGTCTCACAAGAGTGCCCTTGTCGATATCCTGTACGCTCATTTATGAACAAATTGTTTCTGTTAAGAAACTGAACCAGTTGTTAATTGACTACAATCTCCAGATTTTTTTCTAGAATATGCATCATGTTGATAGCTCGAAAATCTTCCGCACTCCAGTCACTTTTGGAATAGGTATTACCAATGACTCTTTCCATGTTTCTGGAAAAGTACCTCTCTCATCATCATAAGAAGCATTTCTTCTATCACATGGAAGCAGTCGCATTGACTTATTTTCTATTAAAAATATTAAGTGGTTCAAATCATAAAATGGTTCTGGAATTGGTGGTATTGATTAAGGTTAAGTAATATGCCCATGAATACATTACACAACAAACTGACCATTAATAACCTATATCACTTACAGCACCATGTTGTCCAATCTAGTGCTCGATTGATCTAGTGGATGTTATAAGTTTGGCATTTTTTTTATTTTTACATGGGCGGTTTTGCAGGATTATAGCATCACAATATACTTGTCGTTATATTTTCCTTTACAGTGCATATTCAATAGTTGATTGCGGGCGGATTGTTAAATGACATTTTGTGAAGACTTTTTTAAATGTCGAATTATTTCGTTGGTTGAAGTGATAATTGTTTTTATTTATACATCCTCACGATTTACGGGAAATCGAATAAATTAAAAGGATAATTATCATTGTTCATAAATTTTACCATATTTAACCGATGATTGTTTTATCACACGTATTTAATTGTCAAACGGGCGAGCTGACGAAGGGCGGATTAAAAAAGGGTGAAGCGGGTTTTCAGGAACTGCCAGAGGTTCAGAAAAATACATTGTTGTGAACCATTATGTATGATTTTTGGCATGTGTTCACTGGACCGGCCCATAACGAAATAGTAGCTCCTATTTTTCGGATTTTAAATTATTAAGAATCAATTCATTGTTTTAGATACAATTTTCCGATAAGGAATCGTATGGGACACCAATAATCTGATACAAATTTATTTCAGTTGAGAAGCCCGACCCCGCTTATACAATAGCCTCTCATAAATTAAGCTTTTTTCAATTTAACTGCTCTACAATGGTTATCAATGACAAAGGCGTGTAAATTTAAGAAATGATCAACCTTTACTAGCCGTTCTTTGTAACATTACCGTATATGAAAGGTACAGAATTATTGATCATAAATTTAGTGATGAAAGTGGCGACAATATAAATAACTATTGTTTTGTTAGGCGAAGCGTAT
Source organism: Anopheles christyi (assembly GCA_000349165.1). Classification (NCBI taxonomy): domain Eukaryota; kingdom Metazoa; phylum Arthropoda; class Insecta; order Diptera; family Culicidae; genus Anopheles; species Anopheles christyi. The sequence continues at coordinate 10,075 of KB695046.1, read as the reverse complement.
TTTTCTGGAAACTTTAAAAGGTAAATAATTGAATTTGATAGATTGATTATTTATATATATGTAAACGCCATGTATGTGTGCACATGGGAGCACTTAAGCCCTTTTGTCAAGAAGTAAATGTTTCTCAAATTATATGTTTAATTTTCAAGATTTATATTTTCGTTGTTTTATGGAGTAAGCCGTAATACTACTGTTGAGTGCATAGCTTAATAATCGCCTAAATTAATATCTAGAAGGGATCAAGAGTCTGATGCGTACGTTTGGCGATGTGCTTCAAAATAAATCGCTATTCTTTGATTTACTATCCAGACAGAAATCTACCTACTGGTGTTGCGCCACGTAACTCGAATGGCCTTGTAATTTCGATTGCTTTCTTCGATATTGTGTTGGTGGATGTCGAACATGATCGTGCATAAATCCAGATCCATATATTGTATAAACTCATTTCATTTTACCGATGAATAAAAATTAAAAATAATGATTTATGTTTCAGGGCAATTCAACTTTCTCGAAGCTGATACCGTTTGTAGCTACAGTAATACTATACTTCTCGTTGATTCAACATACGGATCGCCACAGTACTCCTTCAACTGTGCTTAAATGCATACCAATATTCAGTTTAATTTTCTATGTCATGTTGACAAAGTCTGATGTAGTTAAATTGTATGTATTCATTCAATCGCCTTATTTTATTTTCATGTTTTATTAAATACATCTTTTTCTTTCCAGGAAAGAATATCAGTCTCGAATTTTTTACGGGCTTGTGTTTTCGTCTGTAGGAGATTTTTTACTTAATTACGATTTGTTTGAAGCTGGAATGGGTGCTTTCGGTATTGCACAAATATGTTATATTTGGGCATTTGGAACGAAACCCAAAAAAATATGGATTGGTTTAATTTTATATATGGCAGGATTTTTGGGTAAGTACTCACATAAATGTATAAAACTAAAAAAATAAAAAAAGGCAAATTGAAAAACTGCGAAGAACTTATATTAGAAAAGTAAAATATGTGAAAAAACATGAAAGATTGCAGTAAAACATTACCACTACGACTGGTAAGATATCTAAGGAGGAAATTCTTGAGCAAAATGTATCGAAAGTTGATGATCTTTTACGTTGTTTCGACTGACATGATGAACATACTATTCAACACGCTATTTTGAACGGAGTAGCTCGGGTCACAAGGAAAGCCACCTACTAGTATTCGAACTTCTGTTGAGTTAACGAAAAGCTTTCGATAAAAAACGTTAGTATTCTGAAGGACTTGAATTTAATGTTATCGATGTTACCGAGGGGGGTTTCCTAATAACATTACTTAAACAGCTCATACTGCACGCTAAAGATAGTTAGTTAAATTCGCCTTTAGCAGTAGATAAACAAACACAAAGTTCTTAGCCGGTCTTTTTAATCCGATTAAGAAGCTAAGTGTAGAAAGTAAAGTTTATTATTTTATTATTTTATGTGAAAAAACGAGTCAGAAGTGGGTGTTATAGAAAGAAAAATTCTGTTACTTATATTTGATATTTTTCTGTGAAATCACGTTTGGAAGTTAAATACCCAGTAAGCAAATTTGAGCAGTTCAAAAGCTTACGAGTGCGTCAAACGCGAGGGTATATAGTGTTGTAGCTTGCTCGTGTGTTTGCGGTTTTGTTGTTGATGTTGTTTATTGTTAAGCTGTCTGCCCTTTAGGCTTAACAAATTTTTGAACTTCGCTTTGTCGTTTCACTTGCTCGTACGCGTAAATTGTGGTGGTATCCCTAAATAGGTACTAAGCTTTAATTCATTACATTGAACTACCTGTGACCTTAGCCTTGTTTAGGCTTCCTCGTTGAACTGTAAAAGTAAATTTATCATGGCGGCGTTTTGCTTCCGCGGGATCACCGTTTAACACAGGTGGAAAAAGATAGAATAGAGTATATTGGAAATGCGAATGTTTGGTCACATATTGTATTACATTTGCTTACATTTAATTGTCCAAACACTGATTTACACAGATTGTATCCGCCTGTTACTGCCGGCAACTGCGCCAACTGAAGCCAACTGCGTAACTATGTGAATGTGTGTATGCGCCTTTCTTAAGCATAACACTTGAGTTGGGAGGAATGAACGAAAACTGTTCAGTTCGTTCAGTACTTTGAGGTGAACGAACAAACTGCGTTCGCCAAATTGTTTAAGGACAGTTCGTCCGTTCGTCTACAAGCGATGAAAATTGCCCATCACCGTTTCATTTTCCGTTGTCTATGTCGTTCTTTCGCACCAGCAAAGCAAAAAAACTGATTCTCGCTCTTTGCGTAAAAAAACTGCCTGAAAAATAGACGAAGGCGCTCTAAATTTCAATTTCAACAACAACAACCTCACGAAGAGGATCGTGGATACTCATCAAGTGCAAATCGCCCAAAAAAAAAACGAGAGACAGGTAGAGAAAAGGGAGAGGTCCGATAAAATCTTCGACTTTTGTCGATTGGGAATTGTGCCTTCACGTTTCTCCAAGCTTCCTCTGGCCCCTCGCTTGTAAATTGACAAATTTCGAGATTTGGGTGTAGACACGATTTGCGCAAATGTGCAGGCCAGTATGTGCAATTGATTTGAGCGTGTAAACCCACCATTATGTAACGTAACGAGACAACGCGGTGCGTTACATCGTAAACTGTTTCTCAACAACGTAAAATGAATCTGCCAAACTGTAAAGCATGGGTCGACGGCGCGTTGTCGCTACTGTACTTGTACTCCTCACTACCGCCTCCTGGCCGCAGCGGGCGGTAGCTGTCAAAATATTATCGCTTCGTATAACATTGTGCTTCCGTGCCGCTCCGTAAAAATTTCGCTCAAGTTGGTTGGAAAAAGTTACGGAATCGATAGATATAACTGTCCCAGACGTTCTTCACCCATTTTCACATAGCAAAACAATGAAACATAATTTTAATTCGTGTTCTGCTGCGATGGATTTCTCGATCGCCGAAAGTTGTTTGACTACAAAAGCTCTTAGCTTGCGCCCGCGGCTGACAGGAGCGCTAGTTAACAACAAGAATGCAGTAGCGACTACGCGCCGTCGACCCATGCTGTACGTATAATTCGGACCAGTTAACTCTTTTAACAACAACCCTTTTTTTTTGACAAAGTGCTTGTTATTTTACCTTTCTTCTCTGCTGTTGTTATATATGAAATGTTAAGAATGAAAAAAGGAAAAAAACAACCCATTTTAAATCATTCATATTTTTAAATCATTAGCCTCAAAATCGACCTGTGTTAAACAAAGAATTTTAGCAATGATGTGAATTTTCCAAATTAACATAATTAAAAATTACTTATTTGTATCCCCAACCATTCATATCGTTCAGATTTCTATTTTTCCTACCATTTGCTTGCATGGTTTGAAATAAAGATAATCAACATGTTCATTTGTTAATTTTAACAACTGGTCCTAAGGTGTTATTAAAATAAAAGATCGTCAAAAACGTTCGCGATACAAATAAACCGTCGTTTATTCAACTGCTCGAATTTTTACCTGGGGCTGCCTAGGGTTTTAACGACTAGTCGTTGACTGTTTTGACGATCGTTTATTTTATTTTATTTTAACAGGAATGAAGTACGAATGAACTAGGTGAATCAAAAATCAACTTTAAACCAATTTTAACCGTCGCTAAAGCGTCGCGGTTCCGGCTATTGTTTATTACGTTTGTTTGTTTTGGTTGCCTGATTGCAATATTTATGCTATGTATCTGTACCAGCTGCATAAGTTTGTTCTTCACATCTATGTTTTGTTAAATCTCGTTTTTACTCTCTTTCTTCAGTAATAGCAATAAATGTAATTGTATCGTCAACGATAAAGAAAATAATTAAATTGAATTTTAAATCTAATTTGATTGTAGCGTTCACAACCTCATTCTCATTTTTAACTAGCATTCCTTATTTGTTTGTCTCTTTCAGCAATCGCCTTGTTTTTCAAAAATTTAAACATAATGATACAAATATGTCTTCCATTTTATGCAATATTATTGTTGACTATGTGTTGGAGATCACTGGCACGTATCGAAGGATCGGATGTAAGTAGACTATATCAAACTCGTTTAAATTAAAATCTGTATTTTTGCGTATTTGCTGTATTTTTAACATTCACAAATTTACAAAAAGATAAAGTATTGAAAGGTGACAGTTACTCATGCATTTTATTTTACCCTAATTGCTTAATGTAATGATGTATTGTCATCTAAAGTAAGTTATAGTTATGTTCATAAAATTAACGGAGAAACGCCCAAAATCGTCAGAGATTTTAAGGGTGAAAAACGTAAAATACGGCGTACACAGAAATGATTCAAGAGAGTCAATACGTAAATTGATCCCAGGTCCAGCATTATAAGAAAAATAATGTGTGATTTATTTTCCAGAACTATTCACAGGTTGTGTGCGGCATTGCTAGTCTTTTATTTGTTATATCCGACGGTATTATCGCATTTGACAAATTTTTCGCCCCAATTCAATCAGCACAAGTACCTTCTTTTCATAAATGTGAAAATTAATAATTATTAATAATATTGCATGTTTTATTCATTTTCAGACTTATATTATGGTTACATACTACCTCGCACAAGTAGGAATTACGCTAAGCATCAATGATCCTAAACTTTACGAGGCTAGCCCTTTGATGGAGAACTCCACAAGAAGTAACAATAGATCGAAATTTAAAACCTATTGAATATCGTTTGTATGTTTTGAGCTTTTAAGCTGGTTTGGTTAAAAAGAAAATAAAATCTGTGATTAAATTTCTTCCTGAAATTGCCAATTCCATTTTTACTTAATATTTAACCTATGATAAGAAATACACCGTTTCTTCCATAATCACCTACAGGAGAAATCATACATTTTGAGTGGGACAGTAAAGCCACCGACAAACCGACGTGGGATTTACGCCACAAAAGTGTCCCACAAGAAAGAAATGTCATTTTCAAATGAGGCGATCACTTCTGTAAAAATGAGCTCTGTTGAAGCCTGGTAAGATGAAAACAACTTTTCAAAATACAAAATGGGAAGGATGTGTGAGTTTCTGTACGAATCAGTACGTTATCTCGAATGTTGTTTTAGGGTTCGTTGTGTGGCTGATACTTGTTTGCCTGCATTAATTTCTTGTGCCTAGAGTAAATCCTGTTTGATTAGTTTATTGTATTTAAAACAGCTTTAGATACGCCATTGCTGGCGGTGCATGATCATTATTCGTGGTACATACCTAGTAGGCTTGGGAAAATCGTCCATTTTTGAAGAACTTGAGCGAATCAGTTCGTTGTTTTAAAAGACGTCGTTGATTACTTGATAGTTAACGCTATTGTCTGTGTTCTTTGTACGCTATCCAAAAGTTTTTGAATATTGTCGTTCAACCCGTATTGTTTGTAACCCACAACATATTTCTGTTTGTCTATGACCATAAGCTGTTTTCCTGTGCTTGTGCATTGAATTGCCCCGGAAACAATTCACAACATTCACGGCTTTTCACATTTTGCTAACGAGTCCCTCGGCATCCAAAACGGCAGTTTAAATGAAGGAATTGCGTTATGCTTGTTGTTAAAGGAGTTGTTAGAAATTCTTACGTTAAGGAAATAAGCAATTTTTTTAGGCTTGTGGACTTGTGCTAAACAATTAGTTTTATTCTTCACTCGCTGATAGTCGTTATTATAAGAGTCCGAATCTTGTCGATTTCCCCCTATTTATCAAAATTTGTCCTTAATCGGGCTGACAGTTCGTTGGAACCTTACGAATGTTCCAACAGGAGTAATAACTTGTTCTTATTGTGAGGGTCCTTCCTTCACATCCCATGCACTAAGATGCCCGAAACAATAATCCGTGAAGTGAAGCGCACGCCCTCTTTGCATTGGAGCTGCATTGGGTGTACGTGTGCTTCAGCCAAGCCCTCATATAAAACACACACACACACACACACACACACCAGCAACGTAAACATACAGGGTCGTAAGTGAACCTTCATGAAAGATTGGAAAAGGTTGCAAACGAGGATAACATAACACCTGTGTTAAAGCATGTAGCAGAAACGGCGGCTGCAGCACAACATTCAAGCGAACCGATAGTACTGCTTAGTAAAGCAACGCAAAGCAGTGCAGTAGAAATTATGGATGTCTTTCCCATCAACAGCGAAGGAGACAATCTTCATATCTTCAAAACACTGCTCGATATCCCACCTGATCGAACCTAATGCAGAGAATAGTTGAGACATGGCACATAATCTCACCAGCAAAAAATGTAGCAACAATCCACATAACATTTATGTATGAAGCCATTCTCACTGTTAAAGAAAAAATAGTGGACCTAAAGAGTAAGTGATTGAGTGGCAAACTCGTTTAATTTGATCTCTCCCAAGTATTTGATCGCGTTGATAGGAATATCCTTTGGAAAACAATGCTATCCTTAGGGTTCTATGCGAGGCTAGTTAAGGTTCTTACTACATTTGGAAAGCAGTCTTTCTTCTCCCGACTGCTGATAAATTGACAGCTATCCTCTCCTTTTCCCTTTCAACGTTCTGTAATACAGGGCGATCCCTTATCAATGCTCCTTTTTGTCCTGTACCTTCACCCACTAATCATCAAGCTCAACATAGAAAAAACAATGATGATGTTCTTCCTCATACCTCTTCACAGGATTGTGATTGACGAATTTTCTAAGGATAATGTATATATACAAAATTACAACAAAAATCAAATAATAACAAAACAAAACGAATGCTTCTCTGAGCAACCATGCCCAGATAAAACTTGAGACACAGGCAAACCATCCCCATAGACAAAACCCACGAACCGTACGAAACATGACCCTCCCAGCACTATGTCTAGGTCAGTCAGCCACGAAAAAAACAGTCCGGATGAGAATTGAACTACGTCCGGCCCTTGACAGGAGCCGGCGCGTCATCCATTAGCCCACCGGGCTGTTATAACACCGGGGTGTTATAAAAAATAAATTTTACTTTTTTAAACGATCGCCTCTAAGCCTAAAACTTAACTAAACTGATTTCCTTGTTCCTACTTTCTTATAAATTGCTGACGGTGCGACCACGGTTACCGGATGCTTCTCGTATTTGTGCGTCTTGTGGCTCATCCGAATTCTCTTGCAGTTGGGGTGGAATCTTCTGGTTGCTGTGTTTTTTTTTCTGTGGAAGAGACATTTAACGAAGAGTATGTTGGCTACTAGAATATTATTACGATGAACCCTTCTATGAACCAATGTTGAGTTGTCTTCATGGATATTTTCAATTTGCTTAGGAGAGCTAAATTTTCGATATTCAGTTCTTCCATCTCGTCCAGCTTGACGTCGCCACTTGCTTGATCTGGCGCTTTGGCGTATAATGGTGCAAGATATTCGGTCCTGATAACTTTGCCGGGGCCGTTAGAGAATGTTACGTTAAGAATGACAGCTGTGCAGTTTGTGATTTCTGCTATGGCGGGTCCCTTAATGGTCTTTTCTCCTGTGCATGACTCGATTAGGCGTAATGGTTCTTCCGTGTCGATCAAAATTATGCCTTCTTTGATCTGTTTAATTGTTGTATCGGGTTTCCTCCGGGCAAAGTGGCATTTTGGTGGCAAGAGGGGCAGCGCGTTGTAGACGCAATCGTCGTAAACGGGTTGATCTTTTTCGCAGATTTCGCAGATTTGTGATTGAGCATGGACTTTATCGTTGTTCTTGGCGACGATCTTAAATGGGTGTCTACGACAGTGCCGTTTACGTAAACCGTTTCCACATCGATGAGGTCGTATGTTTCCTGTTCTAATACTGGGATCTTGATCAGTAGGATGAGCCTTTCGCTGCTAAATGTTACACTTGCCTTTACATAATTAAAAACCTCGACTTCTTCTTTGGTGGCCTACTCACGGATGAGCACGTCGTAGAGACATGGCCAGGATGCCAACCGTTCTCCAGGATGCTCGGTCCATGGCTGCTTCCCTTCATCTTATTCTGCACCCGACATCCGATTCCTTGATTTTTTAACTTGTCGAAATTAAATGATTTTTCTTGGGTTGTAATAATGTTCTTGTTTAAAAGGTTCGCCTTTGCAAAAGAAACTTGCTCTTCGATGTCTTCTAATAGCCTAATAATGTTGTTGCCACTGATAATAGGGTTAATTAATTCGTTTTCAAATGTGCTTTTGTAAATTTGGTTTTTTGTAGCTAACAATTGTGTCTTTATGCTCTTTAGTGTGGATATAATGCTGTTAGTTCTAACTTCGATAATATTATTTATCTTGAATTGTTCTTCCTGATTTCCTATGATCTGGTTCGTACTATTATCGAGGAGTTTCGTGGAATTTTCTATGACTTCAAGATCTTCGCTATCGGGGTTTCTTGCCACATATTTTATGGCTGTTCCTAGAATATTAATTAGTGCTCTTTTTGTTCTTTTTATTTGTAGGTTATCTAATTTATCTCTTGCTTGCTTGATTTTTATCATACGGTTTCTTTTAGATGACTTGTGCTTTTATAGTCCTGTGCTGTTTTTTCCAAGTCTTCTGCTGCATTTGTTATTGATTGTAGATTGATTTCGTGCACAATCCTTTCGTATCCTTTTCTAACTCGAACTGTTCCTAGTTTAAACGCTATTATGCCATTATTGCTAGCAATTTCCTTGTAGTTATTGCCGTATGCTTGCGAAAAGGATGCGAATCTGAAAAAAATATAGTTTTTGGGATGGTGTTAGTAATTGTTAATTTGTTAGTTTTTAACGCGGTTATTTTAGATATCTTTTGCAATGTTGATTTTATCATTAATGGTGAGGTTAGAAAATTTCAATTTGTTTGTTCTGAATATTTCTATTAAAGTTGAATGGAAGCGTTCAACTATTCCATTAGCGTTAGAGTTGCTTGCAAAGTGAATCTCTATGTTTAGTTCATCCAAGAATCCCAATGTGAGTTCTTGATCGCAAACTATGGTAGATGGTCTACCAAATTATCGTATATGTTCTGAAAGAGCGTTTTTGACATCTACGATGGTTTTTGTAGCAAGAGGAATGGCATTTGCGAATTTGGAAAACGAGTCTACAATAGTTAGCCATTTTTGCCCTTTCAGAAATAAAATGTCTAAATGAAGACCTTCAAATGATTTATGTCCAAAAGTACTGGTGTGAATCAATTTAGGGATGCTTTCTGTTTCATTTTTTTGCAAATGTCGTATGTGTTGCAGAACATTCTTATTTTACGGTCGATTTGGAGAAACAAAAAATTTTGTAGGATTTGGTTTATATTTTCTTTCGGTCCTCTATGGCCAAAATTGTGCGTTTCTTTCACGATTTCGTCCTGTTCGTTTCCCATTCGAACATCTTCTAAAAGGGTGTCTGAAAAGAAGACTTTGAAATTTTTATTAGTTGAGAAATATTTTTTGAATGTTTCCTTGAATGTTTTTTGAGCTGGATTTACGATGTGGGTGCCTTAAGGCAATTAACTCCCTTTGGATTTAATTTTTCCTTTAAGGTTTGCAATACTCTATTCTCATCGTATTGTCTTTGTACAATTATGTGGCGATGGTATTTTGGAAAAATCTGTTCATATGCGGTCATTTCCATATCTGATATTTTGAAAATTATCTGATTTCGAAATGAATTGATAGGCTTCTCGCTATATCTTATGAAATAATCGTCACTGGTGTCTGCGGAGTGTGCTGTCATCCCGTCACTTTCGGATGAGCTATCTCTTTCTGAATGTAAATGCAGATTTATTTCTTCTGGTCTGATTCTTGAAAGTGCGTCCGCCACGTCGTTTTATCTTCACGGTTTATAGATTGTTTCATAGTCGACTTCTTACAGCGCCAACCTCCATCGGATTATTTTGTTATTTGCGTTTGTTAGGGTATAAATCAAGGGTTAGTGATCAGTGTGTAGTTTGAATTTTCTTCCGTATAGGTAACACCCGAAATGTTTGACTGCAAAGATGATTGCTAAGAGTTCCTTTTCTCATATGAAAATATTGTTATTTGTAATGAAATTTTGCATAATTTTTAAGTAATCGATGTCAGAAAGGGCTAAAAGGTCGCAAACTGGGATGTATGGTGCCTTTTTTTAGGGATTTCACGGCAGCAAAAAGATCGGCTC
>KB695035.1:0-12202 GCA_000349165.1 Anopheles christyi | reverse complement strand
GTGAGTAAAAGTACCAAACAGTTTACTTTGATAACAAGCCTTTTTCAGCTGCTGATGGAATTTCCAGGGCAACTAAAAAAGACTTATAAGAGGACAAGTTTTAAATGTATAATGAGCGTCGTAGCAGTTCGTCAATAAAAACGGAAGAACTAAGTATTATTTACTGTATGTATTTGTTATAAGCATCGGAGTTAATAGTTGTTCAATTAAAGGGGATGAACCAGTGTTCATTCAAGAACAGCAGCTTTGGTAGCTAACGAGAATAAGTCTGTCTGTTGATGTGTAAGACAGTCCTTCATCCATCGTGATGAATACGAATAAACTGTGTCATTGCTAAGGTGGCTAAGATGTGTGGATAAGCAGTCTAGCGAAGAATCTCTATTTTTTCGAGAAATTTCACCTTTAAAGTCACAGATTTCATGACACTTAGATTTTTATTGGTCCATTATATTTTGGAAAAACGAATAAAAGCAGACTAGTGCAAGGAACTCTTTGTTTTAAAAGGAGTACAAAGGAAGTCCTGAGGAGTACAAACATCTTCTTCTTCTTAGTTGGCACAACAATCAGTGGCCTGTCAAGCCACTAATGTGGTTGGCCTTTTGTGACTTATCGTACCCAGAAAAGGATAGTCAGTCATGTGTACGGAGGGAGGTAGTCAGTTCGAAAGGGATTCGAACAACGTTTAGCCTTATGACAGGCCTACGTCATTAACATTCGACCACTTGGCCACCCCGTACAAACCACGGAGTACAAACTTAGGTGTGCCAAATATATTTAAAAAACAAACTGTAGTTGTCTACATGTTCTCGATGGTGATTACAAGATTTTTATTAAATTATTAGCCTTTTAAAATATATAGCACAGAAGGACTCATACATGTTGATATACGCATGTTAAAGAGGACACTCGGAATCCACTAAGACGTATGCTATCGACCATCAGTTGATACCTGTGGAGGTTCATGACGAGCTACTTAAAGGATGCTAGTGCACTGTATTCTTTGAAGTTTGACCTCATTATCCTTTACGTTGCTGTTTGTCTATGATGGGTATATGACTCGCTGAGTTCTTCTGAGTGTTAATCGTTATTGATACATCCATCTTTCACAAACCTGTGATGGGGTTAGAGGTAGGACATAACATCAGGGTTAAAAATCAGTTTAAGAACTTGATTTTAAACTTCTACTTAATTTAGTAATCCTCCTTTGATTCTTATAAGGAATATTTAGTCTTTGAATTGTTTATTTGGGAAACTTGGTAAACAAACACAAAACAATCAATTCAGTCAATTCTCAAACAATAAACTCTTTGCAACCTCTTCGATCTGCATCCAGTAACGTATAAATAATAGTCTTTAGCAGCTTGCATTTACCTCGCTCCCTTTGTACCGTACCCAACACAATTGTTACTTCACAATTCGTTAAATAAATTCACCATTTCAGCTGGACAGGACGTGTCAACCACAGCCACGGAAATCCGAAGCCCCAAAATGCGATAATTCATGCAGCGTAGTAATGTAAAGATAGAATAAAAAAACTGCCACAAGCTCAAAATAAATCGTTCCCTGAGATCGGTGCGTATCCCAGCGCTTTTTGTATGTTTGGCTGTGCGTCGGTAGTAAAATTTAATTTACGCTTGTCACTATCAGCACTCGTCAAAAGTTGGTCCTGCAAAACTAAAGCTGTTCCGGTTCGGTGGGTCTGAGAAAAAGATTCGAGGAAGCTTTTGCGGGTTTTAAATCTGTTCCCGCGGAAAAGTTGTTTCGCGGGGGGCAAAATTTGCATTTCCATCAATGCTCCAAACGGACCATCTTCGTCCAGTACAGGACGTGATTGTGCGCATTTTTGCTTGAATTGTAGCAATCACTTGCGCTTGAACGAAGACAAGCAAGGAGGGAAAGGACGATGAATGCATTGAAATAATTACTGTTTTCTTGCTGGCGCCAAAATGAATCAATTTTGCCCATCGCATTGTCATCGAGACGGGGAGGACAATTTTATTATTATCACTTCTCCCTCTTCTAGCAGACGATCCCGAGTGTGCAATTAATTAGGACGCTCCCGGACAACGCCCACTCAGCCAATGGTTCCCATGAAATTAATTCCCAATGTCAACATCCATCATTTCGCGGATACTCCCGATTCGCACAGTTTAGTTACAAATTGAATGCTTTCCCCGGACGCCGCTGGAGTGAAATCACTCTTTAGAGCAATTGTTTGTAGAAAAGCTTTCCGCCACCCCCGACTTTCGCCTTTTTTTTCTACCCTAAATTGTGTTTCTGTCATCGAAAGTGATAGGATCGAATGTTTGAGCTTCACGCGATATAAATCATAAATTCGATTCCTTCAGCTCTACGGTTCTTCCCCACAGGTTGGTTCTAATTTTGTTCTCAACGTTGCTTTCCCAAATTCCCGAAAGCAATTCCCACTGTGGGTTGGTACTTTCTCGTCGTTCACTTTCTTTTCTGATGACGAAGAGGAAAGTTTTTCTCAGGACGTCCAGGAAAGCGTTCTCTTGGCTGTGTAATCAACGATCGGTCTGCAATTGCGAGGATTGCCTCTCATTCCCGCCGTACTGTCCCCAACGGGACGTGTGCCTGTTGTCAAACGAAGGAAAATAAAACAACCCCAAACAATCGACCGACCGACGATCCGAGAGTATGCGTTCCGGCGCTCTGCATCCAACCAAAACGGGCCAGCATTTTATTAACATAAACAAATTGAACCCAATAATCGAACGGACAGACGGTCGAAGCGTTACTGCTGGTAGCAAATTTGCACCAAAATGCTGATGGATGGACCATATTTTTCTCACCCACTGCTTCTTTCCTCCATGTTACCCAGCTGCTGCGTTAGCCCACTCGAGAAAACCAATGCGTCACGGCACGGGCAGAGAGTGTGCTTTGCCTGGCCATTGAACTGAAGCATGCAAATAAGAAGCACGACAGGACGAACGGACGAGACGGTACGATCTGTATGTTGACGGTAATCAAATTTTCGTCCCTCCCCAACCACCGCTAAGCCTTCCTGCCGTGCCGGCACTGCTCTCGAGGGTCAATTTTTCTCAGAACGGACACACGCAGAAAGGAAAGCGTGTGTTGGTGTGTCGGTTTTGATAGGAAAATTATAACCAAATACAATTTGTTCGGGAAGGAGTGATTGAGATGTTAAACTGGCGAGATGAGGCAGGGAAAACGGTGCGCTCGAGCAGCGTTGCGATAAAACATGTATTTTTGAGCTGATAGATTATTACGCAGTGAGAATGGTGGATGGAAAAGTGTGTCAAAATGTGTTCGCACCGTTTAAGAATATAGATTTTTTGTGAATTGTATAGAAATTATTGTATTATTTTGAGATATGGTTTGACTTTTTAAGAAAAAAAAAAGGACGGGTGTCATGACTCTTCAGAAATGTCATGAAACCAAGTTTTTCGTTGTACGAGAGTCTTGTTGTCATGACTATTATATTCATGGCAACAGGTTTAATTAAGTTAATCGGCTTGTTTTTCCTCCAAGTTATATGATTCCTGAAATAAAAAGATCTGATGGTCTATCGATTTACCTAGCATCTGCATGAATTCAGTTGTTAAAAATCACTCAATCTTGAAACAAAAGATAAATAAGTAAATCCTGATTTCTTTTTTTGGTTGTTTTTATTCGAAATTTTTGAAACTTGAGTTCGATTAAATGAAACTCTTAAAATCTGGTACAATGAGGTTATCTTTTTAGAGAAACCGTTGAAATACAATCATCAAATAGTACGACTTAACAACATCTAAAAGATAGGCCGAACGTAACTCAAATCTCATCCGGACACTGCCCCCGAAGCTTTCCGGCTACGTGGTAAAATAAAGTCTAGTAAGCCTGTATTATGCAGACATGACCGCTTAAGTCGTTTGTGCCAAGAAGAGGCCTTAACAACAAACCCGCCATCAGTTCAAAAGTAAGACATGAACAACAAATTAGCGTTTTTGCGGAAGACAATCGGCACAAATTGTCCAGTAAGCGAACAGCACTGAAGGTTTGGTTTGTAAAACTACAAAGTGACTTTGATCAAAGCAGCACGGAAGGTGGTGTAGAATTATTCCATCCCGGAAGTATAATCTCCCTTGGTGATTGCACCAATGCAGATGTAAAGACTCGGGTTACCACAGTAACAGCTCCCCGAGGACATGATCGCTGTATTGTAACGTTGATGAAAAAAAAATGTTAAAAGCAGTTAGATAAAACAAAACAGTTTTTGTACAGAGGGCAAACATTACTACAGTAAAAAGTATTTTTTGTACTAAAAAAAAGTACTAAATAAAAAAAAAAGTTTCTGCAATGGCAGCGTTCAGCTTGATTCAATAGAAAGACTTTTATTTTGAGATTAAAAATATCACATCCATGCATGTTCGTTTTCAGTTTAATGCTTCTAATGGAAAAATGAACATTTCATAAAAAATAAATTTGAAAATAATTGAAAAACTCAATTTTTGGCAAAACTGCTTCCGATGGAACTGTGATTTGCATGGTGTGAATGCAACTAGCGTCAAACCTGACTATAATCAAAACCTCCGTAAAGCAACCTGCTTCTCTCATTGCACATTTTAACTCACAAACTGAGCAAAACACGTTCCGGAAGTGAAACCAAAAGCGAATGACAACCAACTTTCACTTGTATGCACACCACTAAACTAGTGACCAGATGAGTCCACACTTGCACAATTGTATCTGAACCCAGTTTCCCACCAGTAAAAACATACCACAAGTAAGCAGTGAAGCACGGAGCAGTGGAGTGGCCGAAGCTGCGAGAATATTGCAAACTATTCACCTTCTCACCACCTCACTTTGCTGCTGTTTCCACTTCCGTTTGCAAAATGTAGAGCTAGAAACCTTGAGGAAGGACGATACATCCGTTTTCCTTCCCCTCTAAACCATGGCTACCGTGAGCCTTTCCCTATTCTGTACGGACCGGAAGCAATAGAGGGTGGTTAGTTTGAGCTGTTTATGCATTATTAACGTTTGGGAAGTCATAAACAAAAGCAACAAGGATGGCCAGCACTGCAAATACACTTGCTGTGCTACCAACACATCACATCGGAGTCGTTCCGTGCAGTATAGTATTCGTGCTTTCAATAGTGTGCATTAGAAGAAGGTATTTTTATTATATCTTGCCAACTGCATTCGTACTTATTTTCTTAACCCTCCGAAACGTCCTCCTTTGTTGCGAGCCACCATGCAAAATAAATCCTTGCCCTAAATCATGGTAAACAACAACCAAACATGGCTGTGAGGAGTTAAATTACCCAGCTCGTCATACACCGTTGTGCCTCGCGACCTCATTCGCGTCATTCCACGGTCCCAGTTGGCTAGCATCTCTCGCCAGGCGCTGTTTTGCCTGCGTGTAGCAGTGCCTTTGTACGCTGCATTTGCAACAAATTGTTCTCTCCGCAGCCCATCTAAATGATAAGTAGGTATTTGTGCTGGAAATATGCAACGAGCGTTTGCTGCGTACATGCACTTTGTACCGGCCAAATTTGAGGTGTAGCCCTACACGAAAGCTAAAGCAAAGGGTAAGCGTGATGCTGGAAATGGGATAAAGGTTAGTCCGCGATAGTACTCGAGTTTGCGAAAGTCAGCAAATGTCGGCCAGAGGCTTATGTTTACGTAGCTATTTGGTGGAGTGGTGTAGCCGCTGAGTGTAGAATTGCAGATGCAAAGTTGTGTGCAAGCTTTAAGGAATACAGTTTGTTTGAGAACAATGGTAATAGTGGCATTAAATCCTGTTAGCAGATAACAGAAAGGGTAAACGCTTGGAAGGAGTGAAACATTAATTACCAAAGTAGGTTATAAAGTTGTACCATAATGAAACAAATTAATTGTTTTCTTGGCAGCTATTTTGTGCTTTTAATGTGTATTTTGAAAAAAACATTATTCAAAATTTGTGTTGAAGATATGGGATATTGTTGTTAAATTGAAATACATTTTAAAATTCTAAGCTCTAATGAAGCTCTAATAAATAGTTGTGAAATAATGGATCAAGCCATTTCCTCTCATAGCTTTTGTAAATGAAGGAAGCTTTTTCCCTGAAAAAAAAACTCCATTCACGAAAGGAACGTTCGTCGTGAGTGGTATGTGAGGTGTAATGTGTCGGAAAATTTCTCATGATAATATGAATAAATTACATGTGGTGGCTTTTTTTATCTCATAAAAGACTTTTTTCACCTTCGCTCTTACACACAGTCTCTCTTTCTTCCCATCTACCATGCTGAAAAAATTCAACAATGGCATTCTCTTATGAAATACCTGAAACATGTGCTTGAAAAGAGCTTTGTTTTTTTGTCTTCACTGTCTTTAGCCATTTTGAATGGCTGATTTTCATGCTTGACTCAAGAGTCCTTTAAATGAGATGAAGCGTGCAGAGGGCAAGGTACAGAAAAAAAGCAGCACCGTACCAAGCAGAACATCGTCTACAATCTGCGAAAAAGTGAATTAGATGAAGGTCAGGTAAATGAGAGCGAATGATAGAATAATTCAATTCAACTTTTGTCCTTGTGCTCGCATCCCACCATTTTAAAAGAGTCGGAGCGAGGTGGGGTGTGGTGTTTCATGGCTGGGAAAGAAAATGGTTGCAAGAAAATAACTAATCATAAAGAAAAGCTAAAAAAAAGCAATCCTTAGAAAAGAAAATTGTCATTCGTAAAGGATAAAAAGGATATCCTTTTTGGGGCAAGGGGGTTTGCCTTTTTTTCTTCACATCCATCGCAACCGCGCCAGGCAGGTTTGTGTTGCGGAACGAGTTAACCTTTTGCTGTATCCCCCACTTCCCACTTCTCTAGCATTATTGCACGTTTGATAACCGTGCACTGACGGACTTGCGGCTCGGGATTGGCAACTCTCGAGCGTGTTACAACCTTGCTCTTTTTATCAGCTCACACAAGTGGAAAAATCTAGTAGCAAAAACATTGTAAGTGGATCTCCTGCGGGAAAATCGTTCCACCAGGGAAAAGGAGAGAGCTAAAAAAGGGATACTTTCTTCGTTCTTGAGACGCCGTAGGTCATGGATCAACTTTTACGCTGATGGAGAAAAAGAGCCCGGTACGTTTCGATCCTTCTAAATCGAATGGAAACATAAGCCAGGTCACTTTAATCATGTTTCAATCTTTTGGAAACAATATAGTGCTGTTATTGGATTGTGTTGGGATGGAATAAAAATGAAGTTGCTTTGAGTTGCTGGCTATTGCTAGGTTGCATAAGAAAGCGATTTAAATGATTCGCAATAAACGAGCAGGGCTGCTGATTAGTGCACGCAAGTATTTGCATTTATGTTTTATTATGTTTTTCAAAACTTCGCACTTTTCTCATTAGAATAACAAATTTAATCGGTTTTGCTTTTTTAAAATATTCATCAACATCAGAATGTAAATTCGTGCCCGGATTGAAAATGTTCAATCCACAATACTAAGCTTGGCTAAGCTTAACGAAATTTGTAAAATTAAAACAAAGCACCTATAGCTTATTAGGCACTCTGCAAAACGTCTACTTTAAGCAAACAAACGGGTTAAAATTAATGTCGAGATGTCGAAAGGCTTTTACGGATGTGGTGTCATTTGAATCGAAGCGACCACACCGACACCGAAAACGTCTTCCAGGTAAACTAATTTCAACCGTCAGTTTACGAACGCCGAGAGGACGGAAATTATCATCACCTTTTTTCCGTCACCTAATGATCCTTGCTGCAAGGAGTAAGGATGTTTGAAGTGGTTGACTTTATTTTCCATATTTAAAGTGGTGTAGGCAAATACAAACAAAACAAAAAGAAACGAGAAAGCACAAAAAAGTCATTTAAAAATCGGCCCCATAACCATCGGGCGGGTAATCTGTTGTGGCTGAACGATGGTAGTAAATTAATTTTCTTCAAGACCTTTTTCTCTTGTCCCTTACTGTTTACGGGTCTCTTTTATTGTTGGTTCTTAAATTTGTTTGCTGCGACTATGCTACCGTAAGTTGCTTCTTCAACATTTGAGTGAGGAATGATTTTAAAGCGATTTAACAACGGGAAGCAAAGCGCCCGCTTTTGCAGACATCCGAAAAACAAATTATACAAATCATCATCAGCTTTGAAGAATCTTGAAAAAGCAGCTACAAAAAGGTACAAAATCTGATAGGAAACGGTTTAAAAAAAAAATCGGTCGTTATAATTCGAAAGTTAAAATATTGGCTAATTAAAACAATGACTTTCACAGTTCACTAATAGATTTGAACCCTTAATGGCTTTGGTACGATGCGTTGCATTAAACAGCTATTATACGATGTAAACGATGATTTGCCTAGGCAGATTAAAAAAAAAACTAATAATGCAGTATATAAATTAAATAATTATTACTGTAAAATATCTTTCATTAAATATTTGAAAACTAACACTAGCTGCAGTCGAACAGAGAATTTGCTTTTTAACAAACATTACACTACATTCATGCATTTAACAATATATTTTTGAATTATTGCTTCTTAAGTAAAAGCAACATCCTTTAGTCTTGAGTTATCTTTTTATCTCCACCCATTTACTTTTTGCTTATTTACTTATCTTCAATTAATTTTACCATTTTAAATTGTAAAGTCCCAGATGCTATAAAAAAGCAACAAATAATTTTTAAAACCATAACATTTTTAAATAATAGAATAATTGTAGCAAGTTTCAAACTCTTCGAGTGTTTATTTTTATTTTTTTCACCCTCTGCGTTAAAACACGCATTGGCCATCCCTATCCATTCTGAAGCCACCAATCACTTTTATTGCGTAGAAAATTACTTTCACTTTTCCACCCTCTTGTAGCACAAGACTCGTTTCTAAATATCTATTAAATGCTCTGCACCCAGCACAATTGCAATAGTGACACTGGGTAGCAACATGATTTTAATTAATGGAAATGCAAACAAAGCGTTATGTTTAAGCACGTCATAGAGGGACCGGTGCCTCATCATGAATGCTGGTTGAAAGTAATTTAAAGTTCACCCAGCAATTCCATCTACCAAGGCGGCTCTCGTACGGCACTGGTGCCTAATGAAGAGGGACGAACTCCCACGGTCACCTGCGGGAGTTCGTTAATAAAATCTAAGGCGTTGATGAAGTGCTAAAGTGCATTTCCTAGCTAGGGGAACAGGGGGTGCGTGTGACTAGCCTCACCGAGTGCAAAAAACAAAAAAAAAACAAATCTGATGAATTTTTTAACATAAGCTAGAAAATATTTTGAAACGAGAAAACATGCACTGGCAAAGTGAATGGAAACTTGTCTAAGTCTAAAAAAACTGTCGACCAGTGTGCCTGGCTTTGGGCATTGTTGTCGTGTGCACTCAAACGTCTGTCGTCCTTTCGTACGTAACAGTTGCTATTTGCTTATGTAAATCAACCATAAATCATTCAACGAGCTGTCCACAGTAAAAGAACCGCTTTCACTTCGGGGTGCATGTGCAGTTTTTTAGTTTCTTTCGCCTTTCTTGCCCAGTTTGCCCGAGGCCGGTGGTTGAATAACTGTCACAGAAAGAAAGCACAGACAGCAACAGGAGTTTTGGTTCTTCGTTGCGACTTAATTTCAAAATTCAAAGGACTTTCTGTTGTCTTTTTTTTCTTTTGGCTGTGTGTGTGTTTTTTTTTACTCACTTCTTGCAGCTGTGCTTGAAAGTCAGCGAGGCACAGGCGGAGAGTCCATGATTTGATAGTTATGTTTTTAATTTTAATTTTAATGAACTATCACGGTTCGCTGTTGCTGGCACTGTTGCCCTTCCACTGGGTTGCAAGCGAAACAATGCATTGAAAAATGTGCTCTGCCAATCATGAACACAAGTTCCGGGAGAAGTGTTTATACTGCCTAATAACAAACAATTACAATGGAAGTTTCAAAAGAAATATTTTTTTTCGGATAATCCTCGTACAATTTTGGGCTCGTTACTTCATCACTTAAAAAAAATATCGAAACAAAGTAGGCGTTACCTCAGGCAATTCATCAATCCATGCTCGTTTCTTATCAACCTCCATTTGATATTTTTTTGCTTGCAGTGTTTATGTGGGCTATGCGGCTACAATTTCATTTGGTATAATGATTGTACAAGGTACGTTCTAACAATACTATGCAAGGCGGCGTCCGGGAAAGTGTAATTTTTATCACCCGAAGATCAAACAATAGCATAGCACAGTCAAAAAGAAAAATGGTCAAAGAAATGCAGAAGAAAATGTCCCAAGAAAATGTAATTATACTGTCGCGCCTAAAGCCTTAGGGCGAATGTTCGGTTTTTGGCTAAGGTAATGGGATTAATTCTGGTGAAATGTTCCAGTTTCCTTTCCGTTTTTGTCGCTAGGTCCTCCTGGGTGAACCCAAACTGTTCTAATAATACCACATCCGTAATGGAATAACAGAAAAGGTACTATTGTGCTAAAAATATGTCCCATGCTGGCACAACAACGTGCAAAATATCGTGTTTGTTTGTGTGTGTATGTGGGAAGGTGGGACGGAGCCAATATTAAATGAGACTAGCTGGGATGTGATTAAGAGTTGGTTTCCTTAATATAATTTGAGTTTGCTAGCATGATACAATTATGGAAGTACTCCATACAAATCTTTTCCATATAGATTGAAATAGAAGCATACCAAAGTTGTTAGAATGTTAAAAATGTATCGAAATTTATTACAAACATATTTAATTATATTGCATAACCACTAACAAGGTGACGAGCACAAGCTACAAACAAACTCATGATCTAAGGATCAAATAAAACATTCAAACACCTCACAAGCCCATGGCAGAGGAAAATTACTTCATCAAAACCGCTCTTGTGGTCGGTCGTACAAAACTTCCACCATCGTGACTTTCTGGTATGTACGTGTGGCATACGTCAACGGTCTAGATCAACCGGAATGCCAAGGCTTTCAATTCCAACCTTTTCGATGGGACCATTTGTTCTAATCCATGTACACCTTCAACCAAGCCCGACGCAATACCCAACATGGGAAGAAATCGTACACTTCACCAAAAGCACCGGGTGGCATCCTTTAGGTGTTGCTCGGGAAATGCAATACATTCATTCTGTGCGCCTTCTATCATACGTCGTGTTGGACAGGGTGGCGGTTTTGGAATGTCGGTACGTGCACTTCCAACAGAACTGAACCGCAAAAAGGATCTGCCAGCGTCTTGTACGTACGTTACCGGGTCAAACCGCTAGTTGTGTTCTGTCTGCCAGTATCTTACACTTCTGAGCCTCTTCTTTGAATGAAAGAGCTTCTATTAATTTGCCTGCCCAAGATGTCTTGCTGCTGCTGCTGCTCACTAATTGAACATATTTGTGTTGGCGAGAAAGGTGTGTTCTTTTGGCGTTCTGCTGCCTGCCACAGTGTCTAGTGCACTCTGCCAGGGCGTAAGAAACATATTCAGAAGACTTTTTGCAACCTGTACCGATGCCGGTGGGTTCGATGTTTGCTGAGCAAATATGGACCACCTCATCATGGGATGGTTGGAGTGGCGAGCATGTTTTTTAGCATGAAAGGATGTTTGCTAGCTTTGTGGTTGATTCATATGATGGTTGGTTTTGAGGCTTTTCTTGATAATTTGTTTTGAAATAAAAACAACTGTATAGTATAAAGACACTATTTAAAAGAAAATTATGTGAAGTATTGTACAGTTTCGTAAAAGCCTTTTCTGAGTTTAAATACATCTCAGGATATAGTGATATATTAACAATAAGAATAAAAAGTAATGCATCTGGATTAAATACTATGTGTTGATGTAAGAAGGCCAAGTTTATGACGCTATTTGTCATTCAATAATAATGAACGCTTCAACAAGGTGTTTATTATGCACGTGTAACAAAGAAGAACAATTCTAAGAAAACAAATCACAAGAAATAGGGCATAATTGTTGGTGAAAAGTTTTATTTGCAATTAATTCTCAGGTTTTTTATTTGAATCAATTTCATCTAACAACTATTTCTCTGCAAAATAATTAGTTGAAAATAATAGCCAACTGAAATGAAAACAGTTATTAAAAAATGATTTTTTTTTTATTATTATTTGTTATTATTTTCATTAAATTTTTTCCTCATTTTCAAACACAAGTTTAAGTTTTACTCGCTTGGATTGAGTGATAATATAATCTTATTCAACAAAATTCAGATATTGATTCCTTTAACTTGGACAATGAAGGTGCTTTCGATTTGCAAACCTGAAACAAAA
>KB695024.1:0-12166 GCA_000349165.1 Anopheles christyi | reverse complement strand
CCTTGCCTCCTCCACTTCCAATCAACAGTCTTCACATAAACTGTTAAAATATAAAATTAGAGAAAAATGCGTCATCGCTGCTAACAACAATGCACCGTTGC
The DNA here is from genome assembly GCA_000349165.1 of Anopheles christyi. Lineage (NCBI taxonomy): Eukaryota > Metazoa > Arthropoda > Insecta > Diptera > Culicidae > Anopheles > Anopheles christyi. The sequence goes on along the minus strand of KB695024.1, from coordinate 12,065 downwards.
GTCTCATTGAACAATGGCATCGATGATCCACAAGGGCGTTAAAGAAAACCCGCATTAGCAACATCGCGTCGTACCGGCAGCGGATATGAACTTGAGCCTTGACGCTGAAGGTGTGTTGGTAGGGTAGTCCCCGAGGGGTTTGTATTGTTCGGTTTGCTGCTGAAGAAAATGCAGTTCCAATGTTCAAGGGTGTTACGGGTGCGTGAACTTCCCTCGGTCGTGGAACGCGATTATCTCGATCAATCGATCCCGTTTAATGACACCCGATTCTGTTCGTTTAAGTGAGATGAGGTTGTGTGTAATAAGACGAGAATTAACACATACAGTGTTGGGTTTCACCCTAGCTTATGAAGCATGTGAATTGTAAGAAAAAAACTTTGAGAGAATATTTCGATCTTTTATCTATCATAATAGAATCGACTACAATGAAAGTATTACTAAATCTAGCCCTTTTCTACATATTTCAAAAGTTACAAATTTCGTACTTTACAAGCTCCCTCAGATTTCTGACAATAGCCGTCATTTTTCCTTCCATTTTTGTTGCAAAGCAAGAAAGGTATATTTAAAAAAGAGATGCAGTTTAACAGATCAAATCACATAAGCCCGGCGGGTCTTTGTTGTGATAGGAATATCAACGCTTGGAATGTAATTCTTAGATTCAATTTTTCCCACCTAGTGGAACGTGTTGCGAAGTTTGGCTTTGTTTTTGCGCGGATGAAACTGACATCAGAGCTTTACTTCTCATGCTTTTCTATGCATTTCTTAAGACATTGCGAAGAACTTGAATGAAATTCATTTTTTTTAAACGATTTTCTATCTTAATCAAAAACTCTTTTAGATAAAGTGCGACTGGTAGCCCGAGCATCTACCAACACAATTGTGCTGCTTTTAGCTTAATAAGCGTATATGACCATCAAGAAAAAAGAGGTATCAGACCTCTTGCGATAACTCTTTAGGGCAGCACTGTCAACAAATCGAACTCATTTACTGCTACTGTGCACAGGGACAGCGATCCAATGTCCAAATCGGTCCAAACATTAACCTAATTATTGCTTCTGTCTCGGAAGCATACTCCCACACGATCATCTCGATCTCGATCGCTACCAGGAACGCTTCAGTTGCGACTGACAGAGCCATTTGTTTGCATATTAATAGGGAGTTGGCGCTTCTTCGAAGGGGTCCACATACCCAAACAGTAAACAAACAAAAAACCTGTATAGCACACCCGCCATTTACGATCCTGATCTTGCAATCCCACGATCAGTCATGCCATCCCGCCACCGCTATCGTTATGCAACGGGTGTTGGTAGGTCCAGTGGATTCTACGCAAAACAATAACTCAATCGAGAAAAAATTCCCTCGGTGCATCAAAATGGGAAGAGAAGGTCTTTCGTATGCATTCTTTAATTATCTGTCACTTTTAAATGACCAAAACAGGGGACACTGGCATTTGCTACTACTTCGCCCTCCTCCACATCGTATGCACTGATATGCAAATGTGGGAGCTTGGGAACCGACCACGGATGAAGAAAGGGAAATAGAAAAGCTATAATCAAGCGGATAGCGCTGGATGGGAACTTTAGTAGCCCTTTTTTTTAAAGTAACCCCCGTGAACCTTCGGTCCTCCATATGCTCTGTCCATTGGCAAGCCTACTTTACGGTTTCTTTGTGTATTTTTCCCATCTAGGTTACTTCTCGTTCATCAGCGACAAGGGCGCACCGACGGCCACCGTCTACACCACGATCGTACAGCTGGTGCGGGACCAGGTGTACAAGTTCCTGTCGCTGGACAGCCTGTCCGCCTACACCGAGTCGCACGGTAGGTGACAAACAATCAGCATAAACCCTGCCTTGCTATGCTACGTATGCTACAACTGTTTTGTATTTCGCTTTTTTTTTTCTTTCAACAGACAACTTCAGTCACAAAACGCACTACGTGAAGGCGACGGCCAAGGCAGGTCAGGTGTATCGGTTGCTGGCAGTTTTCCAGGACGGAGATCACAAGTCGGCCACGTCGCCCTCTAGTCACAAGGATGGATCAGGTGCAGGGAACGGTAACGTCGGTGGCCGGGAAAAAGAGCGGGGCAAGTACGCACAGCTGTTGGATGACAATCGACAGGTAAGTTAGTAGCAGGATGCAATTGAAAATTGAATGAATATTCGAACTCTTCCTTACATTGCCGTTTTGTTCACACTTTGCCACAGATCTTCTACGTGTCGCTGTCCGCCAAAGGAAAGTTCTACGAGATAGAACAGCACAGTGCACCGGTACTGCAGAAGCCCGCCGCCGCTTTTGGCAATCATCATCAACTGCACAGCTTGAATGGAAACAACACCAGCAGCAGCAGTGCAGGGACGAATGGAAACCAATCAAATCAGCAGCAACAACAATCACATCGCAAACCGAAACAATTAAGTCGGGACTGTGTGCATCGGATCGGGTTCATCATGCAGTCGGATCCGTGTTTACCATTGAACCTGAAACTCATCTCCCCGCAGACGGGAACTCACTCCTCCGTGCCTGGTAAGTAGATACGGTTCTACGTGCATGATAACGGACAGTTTTTAAATCGTTCGCTTCCTTGCTCCACACAGAGTACGTGACGATCGCGAAGATCAGCGAGGAGAACTTCTTAATCGCGTGCCCACTAGACGAGCAGCAGCTAACGACGACACTGACACTGACGAAGCTGCACCTGACGCCACAGATGAAGTTCGCCAAGTGTACGATGGGCTTCGAGAACGAGCAGCACATGTTCCTGAACGCGAACGTGCAGACGGTGCTAAAGTTCTGCCAGTTTAACTGCGACAACTTCCTGCGTGTCGTCGACCACGAAACGAATGCAATCGAACTGCAGCAAATGACGGCCCTGTCCGTCGGGCAACAGCAACAATCGCTTACCATGACTTCCAACACAACAACGACGACGACGACCGGTCCAAGTTCTCTTGGATCATCGAGTACAAGCGGTGGTGGTGGTGGCGGTGGAAGTGGCAAGCACGAATCAAAGAGCGGATCCGAAGTGCTCCGACGGTTTGGCCGGCTGTTTGGTGGTGGCTCCGGTGGTGGCAGCGATCGAAACGGGTCCGGCCACGAGAAGGAAGATTCCATCATATTTTTAAGTAAAAATGATCTGGAAAGTCTCGAATGTGGGGCCGGTGGAATGGATGACCATCTGCACCACCAACACCCCCACCACCGCCACAACAACCACCAGCATCATTCGCTACACCAAACCCACCACAGTCTGTTGGTGGACGATCGTACACTCGGTGGACGGTCGGAGTGTGGTACAAACGAACCACACTCACTACCGATTCCGAGCTACCGGAACGAGAAGATGAAGGTGTTTGCCTCGCCGAGCGGCAAAGCGACGAAGAATGCGACCGCAGCCACACCGTCATCGTCTAGCCGATGGTTCCGTGGGTTTGGGAGCCGATCGAGTGCAAACGAATCGGTGTCGGCGGATGACGAGTGGGACAAGCGGGCGAGTCTTGATCGGTACCGGGACATGTCGAAGCTGATCCAAGAACGGTTCGGAACACTCGGGATGCTTTCACTGTCGTCTCGCGCTGCCAGTACCGATCGGATCGGTGCGTTCGACGATGCTACGATCGTGAGCCATGATCCGTCCTCCTCGGTGGCTAGTGTTGGGGCACGGGAAAAGTGTCTTTCCTTGCAGCACATCGAGCAGAAAAGCAAGCCGGATCTGGTACCGCCGCATCATCGCGTATCCAGTGGAGAGGATGCAACTGGCCGCAACGATAATCATCACCATCACGATGATGAGGATGACGACGATGCAAGCGAGCGTACGGCGTCTGAGCTTGGTGACACCATGTTCTTCCCGATGCGTCACAGCACCAACCAGCAGTCCTTCATGACGCAGAAGCTATACAACGAGTTTCATGTCAAGACGAAACAGTACAGCAAATCATCCTCAAGCATCCAGCAATTGCTCCATCTCGCCGGCAATGGGCATCGATCGTCTGGCAACAATATTGAGCTTTCAGGTGGGAAAAAGAGCGCCCTCAAGAATCGCTTCCGCAGCAGTACCACCAATCACGACGAGGTGGTACTTTCGTTTGAGGATCTTCGCTACATGAACAGTGTGTGTGACGAAACGGAGGAAACGGTTCTGAAGGAAAAGCGCATCACCAGCAAGGCAGTTTCGCTAAGGGAACCTTCAACCACCGTCTCGGAGAGAACCATTCTAGACGATTTGCCGTACAGCAGTGTCCGGGATTCTATTGTGCTGCAGGCGGGAGATTCCGATCAGAGCAGTAGCTCTGTACCGGCGGAAAGCATTTATGCTGAGATTTGTACCGAACATCCGAGGGTGGACGCGACTGGTAGCGGTAGTAGGAGTCCGTCGCCAACACCACCAACACCGAAACCGAAAACAACTGTCCAACTGCAGCAGCAGCAGCAGCAGCCGGAGAAACGGTTCGTAAGCATACGCATCAATGTACCACCGTGCGATAGTGTGGCAACGGCTAGTTCGGTTAGTCTGAATCCGGCAGGGGCAAGCAATATCACCACCACTAACACTACTAACAGCATTAGCAGTAGCTGCAACAGCAACACAAGCAGTCGCTGCTCGTCGGCCGTTTCTAGTCCGCTGGAAGACAACATTTACAACACGATCAAATAGTGCGCCTCACCGTACGTTGTTGTTGTTGTTGGAAGAGACGACGACCAAAGTATTACCGGAATTTGTGATAAAACCAGGACCGGGAAAACATACGCCAAGGGCGTAGTATGGCTCTGGTTGCAGAAAAGTAATGAGGGAGAACAGAGGGATAACCCGCAAAGCTGATGGTGCTCCGTAAACACGTGTACGGAAATAAAGCGACGGAAAAGATGGCAGGCCGTTTTAAAAACGATGAGAAAAAAAAAGTTACTCTTTCGGAAGGAAAGCCTTAACAACTAAGAGAAAAGGTGAAAAAACAAACACATTTTCGTCACCTTATCAAGAGAGTGTGTTTGTGTTTATTAAAACCTAGTGGAATTGTTGAGATGTTGGTCCAGCGCTTAGCCTACGTTGTTGGTCCTTTGCGCGCTCACAGACCTTCGTCCGGTTTGCTTACTGTACGAGAATAATAAGAAAACAGAAGAGAGAAAATGCATAGAATATAGGTAAAATCTTCCATACAGAGAGATACAAAAAAATTATGCAAAGAAAAATTGCCCACAATTTTACATGACAAATAATACACGGGAAACACTTAGTCTAGTAACATCATACACATGTAAAACTAAAACGCACGTACTTAAAGTGTAAGATGTGAATTATTTAATAGATAGGGAGCAACAACGATAGTGTTGCGTGGTTTGTGTAGTGGTTTTGCACGAGAAGCGTGGCCAGCCAAGAGGGAGAAGAGGATTTTAAAGTGCACACCTCAATAAATAATGTCTTGTACGTAAGAAACAAAACCCCAAAACACTGTTATTTAATTTCACAAGTTTTCATGTGTACTGAGCTGAGTGATTGGTGAACTTACATCATATCATTCAAATTTTGTATCATAAGCCACGCAAAGTCAAACTGGGCGTAGTTGTCGGACAGATCAACCATGACGCGCTTAAGCAGCTGGAGCAGCACGTTAAACTCGCGTAACAACAATCCCTGCTTCAGCTGTATATGTTCTCCAACATCTAGATCATCTGCAAACAAGGGAAAGCAATAGTTTATTCACTAGCAACGATCGGACAGTCAATGCTCAAACCCACATTGTGTACGCGAGAGCAGCTCCATCTCATCCGTTTCGCTCATCGCTTTGTACGTACGCAACAGCTGAGTCTCTAGTCCCTGCTTGCTGTTGGAAATCTGTTTCACATTCGATGCACGTATCGATTTAACCTTCAACTTCGTGATATTATCCTGCTGCCTTAGCTCTATCAGACGCTCCTGCTGCTGCTGTGAAAACGACGATATCTGACCGTCGACGTACTGGACCGGATTCGTCAGTATGGTATCGAAGTCAGGCAATCGGAACTGGCTCGCAAACTGTTGTTCGCTTACGGTCGGTGGGATGGGATTTTTACGCTTGTTCGCAGGTTTCGCTGGTGCGGGCGTTCTATTATTTGCATACTGAAGCTTTTCGATCACCGTTTCCAGCGACTCGGTCGGTGTTCCGTTCCGATCGAACAGCTTGTAGCCCATCATCTGGAGGGCAATTTCCGTCAGCTCCGACACGCGGATGTTCATTGCGAATAGTGCGAATCGAGGCAGACAAATGCACTACTCACAATTGATCTAACACGTGCGGTCTAAGTTTAATTTTCTAAACTAAATGAAACGTTAACGATTATACTGCTAGCGTAATTTGTAGCGAGCAGTCTTTATATTCCTCTGAAAAACTGTCATCTGTATTGTTTACGTTGGATCGAGTTTACACCATAGACGTGGAAAGTTCAAACAAGCAGTACAGGCAGTCCTCGACATGCGCATTGATTGAAAACATTTAAAGACAGTTTTATACACATTTAGTTTAGATGAGCCAAAAGACGAATGCAGCCAAAAGACCGACAACAAAAATGAGTTGAGTTTCTCAACTATTCAATGTTTAACACTACCCATCCCTTAATAGATAAAGATTTAAATATTTCTGCATGATGAATGTTATAAATAAATAAGCCCACCGGCTCGATTAACCCGAGATTGAACACCGCAGAGTGTGCCGCACTCTTTCAATTTACAGTCTTTGCCCGATTTACGCAGTTAATGCGTTCCCCAGGAATCCGCGTAAGTCGGGTTTTTCGTTTTTTAGCTAAAATACTAATAAAACATGAAAAAAAATAATTAAAATTGATAATCTCAGCAAATGAAATTGCTGTTGAGCAGAAATTGTAATGAAAACAATCATACTTTTCTATTTTTTGTGCTTAAAAAACGGCAATTTATTTCACATTGGAAAATCGATGTGCCAAATCAATACAATTTGTTCAAAAGTAACTCGAGAACCGCGTAACTCGGGGACAACTTGTATTTCTTCTATTGCTCTTGTCAACCATAGCACAGCTTTTTACCATTTTACAATGCGTCATTTTTCATCTGTTTATTGCTATACACCATTTTCAATACCAGATTCACTAACTTCTTATTTTCTACTAATTTCCCCTGAAAACATAACTAGGAAAAAGGGGTATAGTATTCCAATAAATATTAAAATAAAACTCAAACGAGAAAAACAAAATGAAGGAGGGATAGTTAACAATATTCTTTTGTTTTTCGTGACAACTTAACATTAGCTCGTGCCATACAAAAGAGGAGATAATTTTTCACTAGCCCCATCTAACGTCTCGCCGCTATAATTCTCGCATATTCACTCTGTCGTCTGTTTGTAGGATTAGAATTTTTTACCACCATCGAAATCGAACGGTCGCTGTAATGGGACGCTCTGCGCAAGAATAGGATCGGAAGAGAAGCTACTATCGCCACAGCCGCGCCTAACCGGTACGAGGTGGTCTTGCTGGTCGACCGCGCTGGCGCTACTACTCGACAGTTTTTTCGCGTGTTGCAAAGGATGACGATTGAGCTGATAGTGCTTTTGCATCTGCTGCCGTCGGTCCTGAAATCGATCCGTGTAATTATCAACCGAGCGGGAAATTCTAATTGAAAGTTAAAAGAGAAAATCCATTTTAATCCAAGCATTTAAAAGTTTGCCTGATTGACGCATCCCCCTTACCTACTACTGGAAGGACTATCCCGAAGGAACGATCCACTACTGCTGCTACCGCTACTGCTTCCTCCGGCAATAGGCAGCGAAATGAATCCGGGCGACGACGACCCAAATGCGGACGAGGGTAGCATTTGGAATGCTTCCTCCAGTTCACGCTTCTGCAGCGCACCACCGATGCCTGGGATGGTAAGAATGTCTTGCAAATTGACGAGAGTGGCCCGTGGATCACCCCGGCTTAGCGAGAGCTGTTGCTTGAGTTGTGAAATGTTCTGATTCAGCAGGTATACCCCGTACAAAAGAGCGTTCGGCGCCGGTCCCGAGCGACAGTGCAAAGGAAAACTGACGAAAGGGAGGAAACGTATTGAGTTTAATTTACCTTTGGCAAAACAGTTTATATTGCAAATCACACTCACTCTCGATCCATCGTTGGTAGAAGCTTTATTTGGTCCACTATCTTTGACCGGGAACCGTCATACTTTATGGGATTTCTAAAAGGAGATAGGAATGAGTGATGAATGTTAAGATGATTTTTCCAGCCAGCCTCCCATACGCACCGTAAGGGAATATCTAAAAACGAGGAACACATCATCACAGCGTGGGCAACGAAGCCAAGAGCAACGCTAAGAGCCACCGCCGGCGTCGCGTCAGTGTATGATTCCGCATTCGGCAATGGTACATCGTTGATGGTGTAGATGCCTTGATTCGTCTTAAAATAATATAAACTTATTATTAAGGTTTCCTTTACCATGTTGAGCACCAGCTGCAAAACCTACCGATTTAATGTAATAAATTTCGTTCAACGCTCTCAATAGCTGATGTCGCACCATTAGCATTTTTGCGCATACCTCCCGAACACTGTCCTTCTGGCTAGCGTAAGCCATCTTCTGCTGATACAGCTGCTCCTTCTCCCGCCCATACGTCCGATATCGCTCCATCAGTGCCGACTCTCGCTCAATATTACTATCACAGGCCGCATTCAGCCGATTGCGCAGCTGCTGCATTCCACCGCACATCCGATTGCGTTCCTGCTCCAACAACCGGCAGCGAAACCGAGCCCGCTCGATATGCCGCCGAAGCTCCTGCCCGCGAAGCAGTATCGCCGGATCGATAGGCTCGCGCTCCTGGTACAGCAGCCTGCTTAATTGTTTGCCCATCCCGCTCGTTCGATGATTTGCCCCCGTCCGGTAAACCAAATGCGTACTAGCGAACAGTTCCATATTAAGACAGTAGGCACTCTTCATGCAGATACGCTCGGTAATCGTTTTAGAACTTTCAGCCTCGTACCGAATTCTTCGCTGGCGTTCCTGTATTGCGAGCAGCCTTGATGCATCGTAGCTGGCGCGTACTTCCGTCTGGAGAAATTCCATCACCAGATAGCGCAACTTTAAACTTGTCTCGAACGGTTCCGTCCAACTGAGCGGTGACGATGGGCTTGTTGAACGTGCAGCGTGATGAAGTACAGCTCCTCCGATGCTGCTTCCACCATTGCTAACCACTGGTGATACAGACAGCTTATCGAGTCGACTTTCCACAAAGAGCAGCACACCGCCATTTGCAAAGCTCCACTGATTCGGAGATGTGGAGGAGGGCGTCTGAAAGGACAACTGAGGCCCAGACACCATTACCGGGGAGGAATTATTGCTAGTATCACAGTGTAAGACGTTCTCGCCGGTATGTCCGCGGCTATCACCACCACGTCGACAACCGACACCACCCCCAACGATTGGAATCGTTGCCGACGGCGAGAAGGTCGCTTGCCCGGGGGTTGCATTCAGTTTTGGTACATTTACTGATCCTTCCACAGGCACAGTTGAAATCGGCGGTCGTCGTTCTTCCGGTTCAAGGATACAGGCGGCAGATGTGAAGTAACCGCCGTGTAGCTGAAACACGAGTGTGTTTGGGCGGAGTCGCTTTTCGTTGCGCCGAGCAAGTGGTACCAAGCCGGAAAAGTATACGCCCCATGCAAACAGTAACCGATCGGTGGTGTTCATGGGTTGCGTCTCCTCATCGCTGTCCTCGGTTGTTGCATCATCGTTCCCTGGAGGGACTATCGTTCCGGAGGATTGTCCAGGTCGAGCAAAGTCTTCCCAGACCCGCACACACACACTCCGGAGGGAAGATTTGATCGTGGCCGGACAGTCAATTTCTGCCCACAGCACGTTGCGGTGCAGGTCAAGCTTTTCGCTCGTGTAAAATGGGGCGGAGTGAGGCGTCTGGTGAAGCGTAAAGTAAACGGTACATTTCAATCTTTCTCCGCCAAGGTCGGCTGGTGCCGTTGAGGAGTAGATGTTACGCTCCGGTACGGTTATGTTGTGTCCGGAGATTTGCATTAAGCTGCGCAACCGTAGCTGCTGAGTCGATAGCGGACACCAGTCGCGACATCTCGGTCGGTCAAACATTTTCTGTAAAAATATTAACAGAGGAAAAATATTGTTAATTAACTAAATTTCCTATTAACACAAGAATAGGAAAAAAAAAAAAACAGGTCCCACTTGTCCTGCCAACGTGCTTTATCATAGGAAGCAACGATAACACCAACCGTTCTGTTGCAAGTGACTGTATGATACTCCACGCAAGAAAAGCGTTGGAAAATGGTTTACGGCTTTCTTTCTAATTCGTTTCGGCTCCCTTTCCCCTACACCCTGATTTTACTCATTCTCAGCATTGATGATGCTCTACATTTCATTTATGCATTGGTGGGTTTATGGCCTACTGATCGCATAATTAGCAGCAAAAAGCATGCTGTGTTGTACATGTTGTCGATATTGTTTCACCCAGTTATCAGAAGATATTCCCGTACAACTTTTTTTTTCTTTGTTGTCCAAAATGTATAAACACAAGCAACCCCCGATCGATAACCGTACATCTGATGAAATGGGTAATTTAATTAGGAGACGGTACACACTGGATCCATCGTATCCGTATCCAGTAAGCCATATGTTTACCACTAAACACCCGTTTTGGTTGGATGCTTCGAAATGTCTATGCACTGGCACTGTTCACTTTGTTTGGATGCCAATGTTATCGCAAGTTCCTAAGCACTTGGTCAAGGTAGAACACTTTTCGACACACTCGCTTAGACCTACCATCGCCCCTTTCGATTTACCTCATCTTTTCTTGTTTCACTCGATTGGAAAACGGTTGCACGAGGAAAGCACTCCGCTGATATCTCGTCAACGTTTCCCCGATGCACTTGCTGCTGCTGCTGCTGCTGCTTCCGTTGCTCTTGCTTCTACTGGCAACACACGATCCCAATTCCTCTCGTTGTATTGTGGTAGGGCTCTCGCTTTCACGGATATCTTAGTCACTCGAATAATCGAGTGAGACGCAAATCGACGGAAATGCGTTAGTTCCCTGCTACAGCAGAACCATGTTCGGGCTATTAATGTTAACCAACTTTATCGAAACGCGTACTATCATCGATATTTCCACTCTTTTTGCACTTCTTCCAAAACGTTTCCTCGCTTTGTTTGCATCGCTGATTCGCACAGTGAGAATCTACGAGGTGTTGCGTTTTGACAAGTGACAGCCGGAGCCACCCTGTTGTGAATGGCAAGAGAGAGCATCGATTTTGAAAAACGGTTTCTGATAAACGAATTAAACTCTAAAATGTACATTCTAGTTGTTTACTGCCATTTCACGCTTGGGCTTAATCTGATAATACAATCCACGGAATTCATCAAATAATGTGTGTTCGATTCAAGCGCTACTAAAACCGCGCTCAAATGTATAGTGACGGTAGAGATAAAAGTTATGCATCATGCAGTTTTTGGGACGCGTAATGACTCAAACGTAAGAATGCATTTCCATTTCATTATTCATTTATTTATATTTTATTCATTATTATCCAGGTTTTGTGTACTTCTTTTTTAAAATAAAACAACTTTTTCTGTTCTTTTTTTAACACAATTGTATGATATATCTATTCAACAATATTTATATGTATAGAGCTTAGATTATCAACCTGTTCACAAACAAATCTACAAATATTACAATTTTTGTCCTTACGATTTCCACGTTTTTGCTTAATGGGGTCGCGTTTGTGTGTCGTATGCTGGCATCCGAGTGTACTTTTTTAGTGGACTTACGCATTTGTTGCTCATGCTCTTTCTTGCTAGCGCTCTAAGATGTATGTTTGTGTGTGTACCGCTGTCTATTATCATACTTACAATGCTTCTTAATGCTTATGTTTCTACCTTTTCGTCACTTAAACGATCTGTTTTTTTGTTCTTCTTCATTTGCATTTCATTTCATTTTGTGTTCTTATGCATCCAGATATATATATATATATATATATACATAACGTACATGTATATTGCTCTGCCATATACATATGTATAAATACGCACGAACGCTTTTACAAATTATTTTCTTTTCCT
>KB695013.1:0-12218 GCA_000349165.1 Anopheles christyi | reverse complement strand
CACTTTCTCAGAGAGAATTTGCTATAACTCATTTTCTAGCGCTGACTTTCGAAAGTGCAGCACAAGGGTGTGTGTACGTGAAAAATAAATTAACTGCCAGCAAGGAATGTGTTTTCTTTTTTATAAATATGGTTCGCGTAGGATGCCCAACGTACAGATTTTGTGGAGTAAATAAAATGTGTACGGGTAATACACGATTTGTTTATTTGATTACTTTCGTTTGTTACTGCGAGGGTGGTGGTTGGAAAACTGCAGCAAAAAGTCCTAGTAATAATCATTGAATTATACAAGTCCCCTTGGCTTCCTTTAGGTGGATTTATTAAAAAAAGGGGAAAATCCAAAATAAATGTTATTACAATAACAAATACACTGACGTTGTGGTTATAGAGAAACCACAAGCTATGGTGAAATTGAGTGATAAATTGAAAATAAATAATAAACACTCACACATCTACTCCTGGTGATGATGGATCGTGCCCAATCTGGTAGGAATGTGGCCCTTAAAACTCCCATCGCTTCACCACCATGGACCACTCAATCAACCTTCTACGCATTCACGCCAGTGGGAAAAGAACCTTCAGCAAAAGGAATTTGTATTGCCCACACACACATATACAAACAGTGTGTAGCTGCAACAGAGTTCACCAGCGTATTGCAGTGTTGCATTTTTAACCTCAATTTCTGACACCTTCTGGTGTTTGGTACGGGTGCATCCATCCACAAACGGGGGGGGGGATGGTTAAAAACATTCTTGCCGTTTGATTCAAGATTTGCTCACGCTCTCGCCCATTGCGTGCTAGATTCATCCTCATTTTACATCACTCCTCCTTCACGAAAACCCCTTGAATCGATCATATTGATGTCTTAACCATGTTGGCGTTCGGTGCTCCCATCGTGAGGGACGCCACAAAGTGATCGTCTGCGGCAGAGGCGTCCTTTCGCGCGCCGGCGTTTTATAAATAGTGTACCATCGTACACAGTTTTCTCGCATACCAGTAGCATACCGGAGTAGAGTAGGAGACGTGTTTTTCACATTTGCTTCTCAAAAAGAGTGTGTGTATATCAGAGAGAGATAGTTGAGGGAGAGAGAGGGAGAGAGTGTGTGCGTGTATGTTTAAGGGGTACGGTTAAAGGGTCGTTTGAGACGTGGGAAGATTTGAAGAATGTGTATTTTATCGTTTGTTAATTAATGAAACAGAACAGAAAACAATTAATTAATTTTACCTCTAGATCCAAAAAAGGAAAATGGATAAGATGGTTGGTTTTATTTATATTAAAATGATGTTGAATAGATGAAAGATGCTTTGAATTAACAGCTATTTGCAATATGAATTCTGAGTTACAGATTTCAAAGATATACAAGAATAACTTAAATTCTTGCTTGATTGAAACAGCTTCATATCTTTCAAAGCGTGCACGAGCTAGAGAGAGCGAGCGGGTGAGAAAACAGCAATGAGATGAAAAATGTTTTTCCCATCATAGCATTCCGTTCATCGCTGACAACAAACAGGACGTGCAACAAGGATCGCACCATCATCCACTAAACGGTATGACGAGAGGGAGAGCAAAAGCTGAGAGTGTGCATTTACTATTTTATGAAATTCACTCTCTCCCATACACTCTCTCTCTCTGTCCGACAGATAGAAGCCAGCAGTAAGCTATTTCACTCCAACGAGGAATGTTCCCACCACTACCTCCCCCAATCCATTAGTCACCCCATGTTTTCGCATGGTAATCAGACGACGACGACTCACTGCGGCATTCGGCCACCCAAATGGTGGTTAGTGTTTTTCCACCCTCTGACCGATTCGTACGCAACTCAACGAAGAAAGCTTCGAGTAGAACATACGACGGCTTTTCCTCGCATACCATTTTCAAACAAAAAAAAAGTTGCTACTCGCTATGTGCCAGTGAGATAAACAGTGTGAAGGTTTAACAAACAATTCGTTGCTGATTTTGTGCTAGAGGTTCTCACAGTTCCCAAGCATCTTGTTAGTGCATTTTGCTGCAGTGAACGTCTGACGGTGTGAGGAGTAAATTTGCCATTGGCATGTTTTAACGCGAGTGACCATAAAGACATCGTAGAGCGAGCTTGTTCAGTTGAAACAGAAAATCACAGCAAAAAGATAAGAAACTTTGAAGCAAAAAACCCCCCACAAACAATATGAAGGAGATAAACATAAACAGCGTGAATCATTCGGAGCTGCTAAGCGGCTGTCAGCCTCCTGTACCGGCCCCTGTCGACGTTACCAAGGTGATGGAGGATGGAAAAGGAGGCAATCAAATACAGGCCCTGCTGGAACGCAATGAAAATCCGCCCGAAGTCTTGGCAGGAGCCACGCTGCATCGTCCAATGCGAACGTAAGTACGGTGAATTAATTAAGGCGTGTGTGTGAGTGGTGGAAAAATCAAGCAACAAATTGGGAAATTGGGAAGTAGGAAGAGAATGGTGATGACATCTTGTCTCGATTTGTCACCCCAATGCGCATGACATGGAGTTTATCGGTGTATGTCTACAAAGAAGTGAGTGGCCGTTTTTGTTCGTAGCGGTCAACGAACGGTATCGGGTGGTATGGAAGTAAAATTCTTGACCTTCACTGCGTGTGTTGGGATAGATTTAAATCATAAACGGTGTGTCAGCTCTTCCACCGCACCTCCCTCCCCCTTGATGTAAGTGACATGTCGTGCCGGGGTGGCGCCAAAAAAAATGTTTGAGTTGTTGAGTAATACGGTCTGGTGACTGGTGTCTTTGTTTAAATATTGTCTGTGGCTGTCCTTTCGCCTGGCACATACAAACCGGCTGATCTTGACAGTGGGCTTGCGTGCAAGGGAAAATGTCTCGACTAAAGGGAAAGAAGAAAGGTGCTTAAAAGAAGCCAAACGGCTCCTTCGCTTTAACATGATACGGATATAACACTGAAGGCATTTGAAAAGAAAATAGGGAAAAGAATAGTACAATGATCTGTGCGCAACAAACACGAAGAGAGAAGAAAATCGACAAACGAACTCTCTCCCTCACCTTTCCTTCTCCCCCTTCTAAAGCCACATTCCAAGCGAATGTTTCGATGTGGGTAAGGAAAAGCTTTTTTTCCTCCCCAATTCCGCCTTCCGCCCAACTTTGGTATGGGCGCATCTGTCGTAGTCGTAGTTGGAATTGGTACCGGTGCACCCTTCAACCCCTCCCAAGAAAAATTCAAGGTAAAAGTCAAATTGTCGCGGAACGGTTGGGTAAAAATAAAATCCCACTTTGACGCCTCGACGTACCGTGTGCCGCGAGTGTACGGAAAGGCATAGATCTTGTGTACTGGTGCTACATGACCGATAGGAAACAGGGCCAGCAGCGATTTTACGTTTGCGGTGTCGAATTTATGTAATTGCGGAATTTATGAGCTATTGAAAGGGAAGAAAGAGAAGACAAGGCTAAGCGAGAAGGGTGAGAGACTGGTAGGAATTTTAAATCCAACAGAGATTCGGCTCGTGCCGTTAGAACAGGGCGATCGAATTCAGGTCCCAGATGGACAGCACACGTGTGAATTTTGTGTATTTTTGATCAGTGAGACAGATTGCCTTGGACTTACGGAAGACGTTTGTTCAAAGGTTTGCCAAGGACGGTTTTGGTTAGGTATTTGAAGTGAACAGAATCGTCTATTCATGACAAGACAAGAAAAAGAAATTATTTCTAACTGGGTTAAGTGAATGTCAAATAATGCAAGACGCAATCGACTATTCTGTGGAGTCAACAGTAAAACACTTTCAGTAGAACATTGTTTTGAGTCATTAAACGACCCATAATAGTAGCCGAACGATGAGGTTCTAAGATAAACCCTCATAAATTACATCGGCACAATTCAAACGGTGTAATATCAAATGGCCAGTGTCAATAAGGACGCTAATTGCCTTATGTCCTGTCAATTTTTAAAAGACATTTTGGCAAAGGAATTCGGTTTAAGACGGGCATGATTAATCTCTAATCTCAGCTACGGTTTGTCGTTTGAAGAATCAACTACGCCTCTAGAATGCTTTTGATCGTTTCGACGCGCTATCGGTGGGTAAGGGGATGGCAAAATGTCACCTTACCTTAACCCTTCGCTCATTTGAAGATTGTGCTACGATTGGGGATGATAAACAATAAACATGCTCCGCCTGTTCGTACCGATCCCCATTGAAGTGGCACCGCCAACTGTCCAAGACGGATGTGTGTAGTTGCAGCTGGCAGATTTCGCCTGAGTCAGCGGCATATGTGCGAGACAACAAAACGATCCTCGAATGTCTATAGGCGACTTGCATTGTCATTTGTTTTTTTTTATCTCGGAGGGAGGTTAAACAGAGTGCATAACCGTGTACGGCACAGTACAGAAGCGTCCAACACACACCTACAATATTGCAGTTGGCAGCGTTCCATCACGTTTCGTTTTTTTGGCTGCAGCGTAATTGAAGGTGAGAAATTAACTTACCAAACCGCAACTGAAAAGGGAGGGACTTCTGTACGACGCCAAAGATGTGTGTTAGAAAAGAAGGAATTCATTTTTCATCATCTCAGCGGCATCAGGTGAAAAAGCATTGCGTTGTTTGCTTTTTTCCAGGGCCCCCCGTCATGCAGGCATGTGAGGCGATTTTTCATCACAACCTGCCCTCCCACCCTAGAACTGTTCGACTCGGCCTGATTCGAGAGTGTTCGCGTGCGCTGTCGTGTCACGCTTCACTTTTGGCATTTCGGAATGTTGAAACCGCCAACTCACTCCGTATCAAGCTCTCCCCTTCCCACATCGTTCAAAGACGCACTGTGATCATCCCTAGGAAGTGGTCGAGAACGCGTGCAAAGGGACGTACAAATGGCAACCTTGTGACGATCATACACTTATGCGCGCATCACTCCTACAGACGAAGGTGTAGCAGCTTTCGATCGGTCGGTTTGTTACTCATCGACCTAAAAATTCCATTCTTCAGCTCGCCTCAAAAACCCTTCCACCACACACTGGCGTCGTTGGAAAATCGCGGCATTTTCACGCAGATGTGATTTATTTTCGTGCCATAAACGATGAGTAAACAACGCCGATCGGGGATGGAGGGCATCATATGTCTTTATGGATTTGGACTGAATCCGTAGAGTGGCGAGGATCTAGGAGCGCTTTTGCTTTGCTGTAAAGCGATCGTTTTGTTGATCGTTTGCATTTGGTAGAACCGTTGGCATGGAAACCGTAGATGCTGGTTGATGCTGGTCAAGGATATGATTGAACGGAACGAGTGGGCAGAGTATTTGGGTCGTCTAGGTTATTGTGCGATTTAATTGCTTTGTTTAGTAACGGCATAGAGAAACAGCACGGTAGGTTATTGCTGCAGAAGGACTTCAAGGAAATTGACCTTTGCAGTAAGCTATATGCATTGCAAATATTTTTTCTTTGCTTCTTTACATTGCATTGATTTAAACTTATTACTGCCACATTGCAATATACACTGTTAGTTTTCCGTGTTAGACTATGAATGTTACGGTAGTATGTTTTTGGTTATCAAGCGCAATTAGTAAATTTTAATGTCGTTATCATCATCATTATTCAATATTTTCCTGCATTAACGTATTAAAAATTGTCGAAGAGCAAACCGTACCGCTGTACAAAATATGATTTTCAATCGGCTGTGCGTCATATAGTTGCCGCTGTATTTCAATTTCATGTCGAGAAGGATTGCATACATTTAGGCGGTATGATAAAAATAGGTTTAGTTGAGAACTGTTTCATAATAATCATTTTGATTTTGATTTGCATTATGTAACTGAACAATTTAACGGGTTATCTTTCCGGCCCTTTTTGCCACTGAATCCTGAATGAATACTATTTAATACAGATGTTTGCTGTTTCTGAGGCACAATGTTAATTTACGGGTTCTTTTTTTTAATTTGCTTACAGATTTTCACCAATCAGTGGCGTTTCCAAGTTGCTAAAGAATCTTTACCTCTGCGGTGGAAGTGCCGCTTCGGTGGGCATGATGCAGCAACTCGATGTGACCTTCGTGATCAATGCTACCACCGTGACTGAGCTGACCGATACACCACTTCCGGCGGAAGACACACGCTATCTAAGAATTCCAGTAAAGGACAATCGTGAAGCGAACTTGGAGCGTTACTTCCACGATGTAGCGGATTTGATCGAGGAGGTAAGCATAGGTGTTTTTAAATTGCCATTTGTGTAGAGTTTACTGAAACCATTTTCCTTGCGTCCATTCTTGCAGGAGTCCAAAGCCGGTGGAGTTGTGCTGGTGCATTGTGTTGCAGGTATCAGTCGGTCGGCCTCACTGTGTCTGGCATACCTGATGAAATACCATCGCATGAGCCTGAAGGACGCGTACAACCACATAAAGGACAAACGGCCCCAAATCCGTCCGAACGTATCCTTCGTCAAGCAATTGATGGACTTTGAGCAGAACCTGTACGGCACGCGCACCGTCACAATGGTGTACTGCCATGCGCTCGACCAGGAACTGCCCGACATTTACGAGCCCGAGTTCCGCACAATGGAACTGCTGTACCAAAAGTTCCGGCGAAACATTGCGCGGCGCTAGGCGGGAAACTCGATCGCACATGATTTCACAAATTATTCCATTTATTCCCTTTAAACTTAGTGAGCTAGTTGCTCTGTATTACCTTCGGCTCGTATACTCGAATGCTTCGTGCGCAAGAAACACGAAGACGACAAGCGCCAGCTAGCGTTAAGAAATGTGTGGCATCGGTTAAGCTCAGCGCTTAACCAGCCCCACACCTACTGATTTATGATAGTATTTGCATCCACATAACTCTACAAAAAAAGAACAACTCTTGGAAAACCCAGAACGGTTTTTGATGATGAGAAAAGAAAACCTCATGCATGCACATTGTATGTACTAAAACTATTAATCTACTAGCGACTTAATCTAACAAGCGACAGAAGACACAGTGTGTGAGACAGAGACAATTTAGTTTGAGTGTAGAAAAAGAAAGCATTAAAATTCATCATTCTTATGGCAATAGCTCGTTGGTTCGAAAAGCTAAACTAAAACGCCGTTTGCCGGTTCTAAGACGTAACAATTTCCTGCGACAGGTCCCACTGATTCGAAACCACGTGAAAATTTGCTGTGATTGGAAACCAATGATAAGTGTAAGGTGGTAGGAAATGAGGAAAAGAATTTTGTTTGCTGTTTTTCTCTACTTGAATCATTCGCGTAGCGGCCAGAACCAGATTGGTTTCAGATTAGGCAGTGTTTTCTTTTTGTTTGTTTCTGTGCAAACGGTATATTTGTAAGGATGGCAACAGTACTTTACAAGGACGTTGTATTTCATACTCGCAAATAAAATTGATATTCATACAAAGTAAAAATGAGAGTGTGATGATAGATTTATTTGCAAGACCGAGTGTTGGAACAAAAGTATAGCTAGAGTCGTTAAGTGTATAGCATCGAGAGATATTTAAGATTCGTTTTAATTCGGTTGTGATTGTGCATATCATTTTTGTTTTCAACACTAACTTAATGAATTATTTTCTTTGGTATTTATTAAATTTTCGCGAAAGTAAACACCTTTTTCAAATTCAAGTAAAGAAAATTGCATACCTTTAGGCGCTAGACAAGAAGCAATAAGCGGAGATATGCAAAAACGCCCTTTTAATTTTACTTGAATGAAGATAAGATACATTCTATAAGTATTTGAACGTTTTAGAAATCATTGCTAAGCTACTCAAACGCAATTTTCCTATCCAGTTGTCAGGCTTTGTCTTTATAATCTTCCTTCCCTCTTTCTCCGCTGATAAACATTCTTTAGAAAGACTAGGAATTGTTGTCTGTGTATCTTTGAAAAGTTTGTATGATTTTTTTCCATACAATAAAAGAAGAAATAAATTTTATTCACATGTTATGATGTTTTAAAGCCCACAAGTTTTTTGTTGCGTTCTGCCATAAGCATGTACCGGTCATAAAACCAACTGCCATAATACAATCGTAGATTACACAATCGATTACAGTGCGACATGCCAGCGAACCGGGCAAATGGTTGCGGTTGCGTCGCATAGATTAAGATAAGACCCACTGTGCGCTTTCAAAAGTTCAAGCGCCATCCATCGCGTTCCGTTATCGAACAGATGTGCGAACAAAGGGTAGACAAGAGCGTAGAAATAAAAAATGAAAAGAATGTCATCTCTAGGTTGGACCGCAAGCAGCTAAAGGTAAAGTCCGCCTAGCCGCACAGCGCACGGTACAACGCGCAACAAATCTTAACTGGACAAACCTGACAATCCTCTTCCGCTTCGGGGCGAAAGGCGGTGGGGTATTGGTGAGTGAACGGGAGACACGACGATGGTGTGGGGAGTCGTCGGCTCCCGCGAAACTTTATGTTCGATGCGGCTCAGTCAATCACCTTTTCACCTACTTTTGACGACTGACGGAGAACTTGCGTATGGCCCCGCGCGAAGAACAATAATCTTCCAATCTTCCAGCCGGGATGGAGGATGCGTGCGTGTGGGTGAGTGGCGGGTTTTTTTTATAAAGTGTGAACGGAATGGTACAATCCTTACCGCCAGTCAGACGAAGATAGCTGCTCATGGATTTCGTTCACTGGAGGTGGTATGCGTCAATTGGGGGGACAGGGGGTGGATTTAGGGGAAAAAACAATACAGTCAACGAGATACGAAGAAAACAAAGAAGAAACAAAAACCACTTAAACCGTTGTCCGATCGACTGTCCGCCAGACTGGACACTCGGGCTGAGCAAAGAACGGGATTTTGAAAATGAAAATGATCAAAAAGCGTGACACCGAACGCGTGATGACGTGTTGTTGTTTGCTAGCGGGAGTTGGATTGTGACAACACATCGGTTCTTTTTTGTGAGACAGCTTGTTTTGATAAAGTTTTGTGTTTTTGGTTTCGACTTGGTTGTGTAAAGCTATCGAGTGGAGTCATTGCTTGGTTTTGGAGAAGCTTAAAAATGGAGCGTTGAAACACCAATGCGTCATTGGCTTGAAGTGATGCTTTACATCAGATGTTTATACAGTTTTCGGACAATTATGTTTGGCTGGTTTGTTTTATAGCAAATCTGAGAAAAAAGAACATGTGGCACCAATGTATTTAAGCACTGGTACAAAATACTAAACACTTGTTTATCGACCTATATCTCCTGACGTAGCTCCTACAACTATCAAATAAGCACTACAGTCAGTTCCTACTGCTTAGTAAATAATACAAGGATCAAAAAGAGTTTTTATTTTTTATTTAATTTAATCGGTGGGTATAATTTCTTCTTCATAACACGGGCATTGCTGCTTTTGTCAGTTGTTGTCTACCTCATTACTTTATTTTGGATGAATGTTTAAGATTTTAATTTATCTTTCTATTTGATCCATCATATGCTGATGTTGTAGATTTCAGCCTAGAACGCACATGTTGAGCATTACACACCGTAGCTTGGAGACAGCCCGGTGGTCAAATGGATAGACGCGCCGGCTTATATAAAGGCTGGATGTAGTTCATTTCTTATCCGGATTGCTGCGTTGGTCGTTTACGCCTAGAAATAACCAGAAACTTGGGGGCTGAAGTTCTACCATTGACTCTGGTTTTGTTTTTAAAGTGTTTAGAATTAATTTAAAGCTAGAAGTGACAGCAAATTGAAACTTCAAGCAAAGATGCCTTTAGAAGATAATTCTGAAAACTCTTTGTTTTATGCTCTATATATCATCTCCTGCGATACCTGATCAGATCATGCAGCATTGATCGAATTATCAAGCGAAAAGCCGGAAGAACATTTGCAATGAATCAACTGAAATGGTTTGCTGTTTGAAATGAAAATGATTCGCTGAGTTCACCGAACCGAGGATCGCTCTCAGTACAAAAAGCTCATCTTTATGCAACATCCTGGTTATTCATGGTCGATGCAGAATCATCCCAACCAGCGACCGATTCTAAAGGTTGTCGGTTCATCCTCAAAGATGCATCAAGTGCAGATTAAACGCTTTAAAATTCATTCGACCGGGGAAATGGGAGAGAAGATTGAATACTTAACATCGACCAATGCCCTTTGGCAAGTCTCCGAAGGGAATTCCTTCCCTAGCAGCTCAAGCGTAGTTTGATCTTGAAAGACATCTCACGCGGGATGCCGCGTAACATTGGACGGGTAGCAGAGCAAGCTTTCTGAACTTTGGCGAACGTGTTATCGCGCGAAAGTTGAACCACCTCGGCCGATCGCTCACATCGGGCACCAGAGCCAGGCCCGAGTTCAAGTTCGTACATTGACACCATTTCGGACGCTGCGGGCCACTTCCGTGGTGGCCACATCTCACCGTTCGCTCTACGCCTGCCCCGTTTGGGATGCTTTAGTGGGTCTCGTGGGTTGGTTGGCTGTTGTGTGTGAGTATGAGGGCTGAAGTGTGTTGTTGTTTCTTCTCCGGCCACAGAGAAGGCAAATTTATGCAACATGTTATGCTGGGCGATCAGTGTCGATGGCTTTTCGAGTGATGAAGCGAGTGAGAAAGAGAGCGCAGTGTGATGTGTTGTGTTTAGGTTGGTCGGTTGATGGGGCGATCAGGCCTGGGTGGTGTTGGGAGGCTTTTTTTCTACCCTGGTAGCGTTCGGGTCGATAGAAATCGGTGGGAGTAGTTCAAACATTTTTAGCTAGTTTTGACTGTCTTTTGGTACGAATTTTGTACAATAAAATATGTGAAACGAGAGCATGCGAGAGGAAAAACAGTTATCACACTGTTTTTTATATGATTTTATTGAACCGAGTGGTGACAGCAAAAAGAGAAAATAACCCACCATGGATGCTGAAATGTACCATAGAATAGCAAAAATAGAGTGTTTAGGCATGTGAACATAAATAAAAAATTCTTTGCAAAGCGAACTTTGCGGTCGTTCATGAAATGTGTTTATCGGAATTAAAATTGCACCCAAAACCATTAAATACAATCACACATCCAACACAAGGAAATGATAGCCAGTGATAATCGTAAAATATTTCCATCATTCAAAAGGGTTCGTTAAACCTTGCCCTAGCTTTCCATGTCAGAACCGTGCCAAGCCGCCCAAGTACCACGGAAAGAACATATTTTGTGTAATAGCTTGGCATGCTGGCATTACACGATTGGCACAGGCTCGTAGCGAATTATCCAACGTGCCGTAGCGGTCTTAACGATTACAGCATCCAACTTGATCCTAACCTTTTATGGCACCAGGCAAAGATTGAAGTAAGGTACGGCGAAAGCTCCAAAGATGGCCGATCGTCCACTCGATCCACCCTCGGGGCGCGTTTTTTGTCGAAATGGGGCTGGAAAAGAAAGACGGTAGGGGTAAAAGTTGTTAGAAGGCACCGTGTCGCCCTCGGCCAACCGGGAAACGACCAACGTCACGGAGAAAGGTTGAAAAGAGAATTGGAAAGGAATAAAAAAAAAGAATCCCTTCTCTCGATCTCCACCGCGTGGAGTTGTTCCCCTGCATTGGAATGATGGCAATGGAGCGTGTGCGGAAAAAGCTCTCTTTTAAGTGTCTTAAAGCTCTCTCTCTCTTGCCTGAGGAGAATGTAATCGCGGTGCTTGTTGAAAAGGAAGAGAGAGAAAAGGAAGGGAGGCTGTCTAGTGCAAGAGCAATGCCGTTCATTGGGTCAACCGTGAACGCGAGGTGAATGAACCTGTAGTCGTCATCGTCTTGGGGCCTCAGCCTCCCAGTACCAAGCCTGGCGTAACGGGAGGCAATGTCGAGGAGGGAGAACGAGTGAAAGAGACGCAAAATGTACGAGAAAATGTTGTAATTTTTATATTCGCTAGCGGCACTATTGGCTATCATCGTCATACGCACAGTGCGGTACAATTTTCCATTGCAAGCGTTGCACCTTTTGTATATTTTTAGCTACTGTTTAAATTGTATCTTTAAGGTTGTTTCTAGTTTTGTTTCCTTTTTATACATTTTTTTAATATATTTTTTTCAATTTCTATGTGAGTTTCTAATGATTATCGTAAGCAGTTCAACTGAAGGTAAGAACTTTCTATTTTATTCTGTAATCATGAAAGGTGTTTAATTGACAATCACTGTATATTTGCCCAATGGCAGGAGCGAAATGTCGCTTCTTTTCTTTTGCGATCGTTAACCAAGGCGTTGAATAAGAAAAATCTTGTAATTGTGTTTTGTGTTCAGGCTCAGGTATCGACAGCAAGAAGAGACTCGAACCTGTTCTATCGATCTCTCTTATACTCTTCCTCTCTCTCTCTCTCTCTC